>OY288251.1:69103655-69211373 GCA_958450325.1 Agrostemma githago | reverse complement strand
GGAGTATTTTTTTTAGAATGATTTTTTTTATAGAAAATAAATAATAATGGTTGGACCTTAACCTTAAGGTTTTGGGATAATATCAGAACCAACGTGACCGTCACAAATTCGAATCTTGATAACCCTAATATCTCAAACCCTCAAGTGAGCACATGGTACGGGAGAGCTTGTTGGATTTTGGATTGTTGGGACGGAGGTAGTAATTAATCTGGAAAATAGGATTATACATCTAATTGTGTACAATTGAGATTTTGTATATATTTATTGAACTTATACAAGTTTCTGAGCTAAGTTTATATGATTTAACTCGACAACTTAACACTAAAGTTCAAAAAGCTTACAGCAAAACTCAAAATGTTTGTAATAAAGCTCAAAATGATTAAACCAATTGTATAATCTTCTCATTGAAGGGAAGTGAGTGAACGACCCGTTTACCTGCCCGGTTTAGAGACAACACTCATAATTGAAACTTGAAAGTGCAGTTCTTAAGGGAAAAGAAGTTCAAGCAAACAATACCACAAGTGAAGGTGGAAGACGGGGAGGAGATCACCTACGAAACCGCGACGACCACGTTAAAGAGATCCGTGAATCTCTTCACTGCCCTGCAGTCGGACCACGGTCACTGGCCTGCCGAAATTGCCGGCCCTCAGTTTTTCCTGCCTCCCTTGGTGTTTTGCCTGTACATAACAGGGCATCTCAACTCTGTTTTTTCGACTCATCACCGTCAAGAAATTCTTCGCAGCATTTACTATCATCAGGTTCCTAATTCCTACTCCGCTAATTTAACTATCACCGTCAACACTGAAATAATACCCTTAAGTCGAGGTACGACTATGATCAGAGTCGTTGAGGCCTAGGCAAAATTATAAAATTTGGTCCTTTGTAACGAAATTTGAAATCGGATACTTGCTCGATTTTTTTTCATTTTTTTTCCAAATACTTCGTTATCTTAGCTTTTTCTTCTGCGGATAATATAGAAAAAAAGACTATTAATGTTCCAAATTTTCTAATTTTAAAATTATCACTAGATTGTCAAAAATGCAGTTGCGGAAGTTTGAAACCACATGATTTCCGTACGCGGCAGAACTACGTACCAGTATAGTGTAACACTTGTTATACCAAGTTTTTGAGAATATAGAATTATGGTACATTTTATTATTCGGCTTTAGATTTGATTTACGTGATTTCTTTGGATTTAATTAATAAACGTATTTCATGACAAAAAAAACATATATCTGATTATATGCGTAACTGAGAATATATATATTCGAAATATAATGATAAAGAATGAACCTACCCAATATATTTTTAATTTTTTATATTGATTTAATACTATATTTTTGGATTGGCGTTAATGCATTTTTTTGTATAATAGTATAAATTTGACACTTCGTATCTTATTTTCTTCAAATATCAAAGCTCGAGTCACCCCAAGTAATGAGGAAGTTTCTACGTTTAAACTATATTTATACGTTACTATTATTTTTTTTCTTCTCTTTGACATTGGGCCCCTTTCGTCGTTGGGCCCTAGGCTACCGCCTCTCCAAACTACCCTCATGAGTATGATTTGGTCTTGAATACTAAATTGGAGTGTTATTTGGCCCCCTATATTTGATCGTACCAATTGAATTTTTTCGAGCCAAACTTTTACAGATCAAATAGCTTGACACATCCAAAGTCCTATTGTGATTGATGGCCTTTATTGTTGTGCCTGATAAACAGAATGAAGATGGAGGGTGGGGATTGCACATTGAAGGTCACAGCACCATGTTCTGCACCGCGCTCAACTACATATGCTTGCGAATGCTTGGAGTCAATTATGACGAAGGAGACGACAATGCGTGTCCTAGAGCACGTAAATGGATCCTCGACCATGGTAGTGTTACCCACATTCCCTCTTGGGGCAAGACCTGGCTCTCTGTAAGTCTTCACACTAATAATGTTACACACCAACATACATATGCCACATTTATTCTTACTCAATTATATGCATGTTTGTAGATACTTGGTTTGTTTGATTGGTCCGGAAGCAACCCAATGCCGCCCGAGTTTTGGCTCCTCCCTTCTTTCATGCCCATGTATCCAGGTTATTATTATATTGTATTCCGTCCGTTAGTTTCAGTCATTTATTTATATATTATACCATGTCAAACAGTTTATACATGTACTAAGCAAAATGAAATTTCATATGACTGAACGACTTCAAACTGTACGTGCAGCGAAAATGTGGTGCTATTGCCGAATGGTATACATGCCAATGTCCTACTTATATGGGAAGAGATTTGTTGGTCCGATAACACCTCTTATTTTGCAACTTAGAGATGAACTCTTCAATCAACCATATACCGAAATTAAGTGGAAAAGCGTTCGTCATTTATGTGCACCTGTAAGTCGAACCAGTCCGATTTTCTGACTGTCACTAGCAAAATGTACGGAGTAGTAGTTTTATATATACTCCATTATTATTTGTTGATGCAGGAGGATCTTTACTACCCTCACCCATTGATTCAAGATTTAATGTGGGATACTCTTTACATCTTTACCGAACCACTTCTTACGCGCTGGCCTTTCAACAAGTTGGTACGAGAGAGGGCGTTACAAGTGACGATGAATCACATACATTATGAAGATGAGAACAGTCGATACATAACCATCGGATGTGTCGAGAAGGTATTGTGTATGTTAGCTTGTTGGGTCGAAGACCCAAATGGCATTTGTTTCAAGAAACATCTAGCCAGAGTTCCTGATTACATTTGGATCGCCGAGGATGGACTTAAGATGCAGGTAATTAACTCCCACGTTTAACAGATTCATAGCTTATGTAAATTCACTAGGTGACTTATGTAAATATATGATGCAGAGCTTTGGAAGTCAGCAATGGGATTGTGGGTTTGCTGTGCAAGCCTTGATTGCCTCGAATCTAAGCCTTGATGACATTGGGTCTGCACTTAAGAAAGGCCACTTTTTCATCAAAGAGTCACAAGTGAAAGACAACCCATCAGGCGATTTTAAGAGCATGCATCGTCACATTTCGAAAGGCTCCTGGACTTTCTCCGATCAAGATCATGGGTGGCAAGTGTCCGACTGTACTGCTGAGGGACTCAAGGTATGTATAACTGATTAAAATACTCCTCACAAATGATATATATACTCATATAAAACGTAAATAATTAAACGTACATGATTAATTACTTAATTGATTGTTATTGTGTTGTTTGTGAAGTGTTGCTTGATCTTATCGACAATGAACCCTGAAATCGTTGGAGAAAAGATGGATCCTGAGCTGCTCTTTAACTCTGTTAATGTCTTGATTTCTCTTCAGGTACGTTACATCCGATCCCCTCACAAATCCCTACCATTCGATTTAGTCTTTGATTCGTTTAAATATATACCTGGAATCCTGGATTAACATTATAAAATTGCAGAGTGAAAATGGAGGATTAGCTGCCTGGGAGCCGGCCGGAGCACAAGCATGGTTGGAGGTAACCAACTGTCTAACTATATATACATCGATTCCACAAAAAAACTCACTCGAGACGATCTACACTGTACAACGACCTGGTCACAGCTTATTGTTAATGATATAACTAGGTTTTGTTTTTTTGTACACAATCCCCAGCTTCTCAACCCAACGGAATTTTTCGCAGACATTGTCATCGAGCATGAGTAAGTTATTTCAACTACCACTTGTTATTGTTATGTTCAAAGATGTTATAGTATTTCATATACCAAGTATAGAATGTATGAATTAATTGCGATTGATGTGGAAAAAATTGAACTTGTTATTGTAGGTATGTGGAATGTACTGGTTCAGCAATTCAGGCATTGGTATTGTTCAAAAAACATTACCCTGGTCATAGGAAGAAAGAAATCGAGAGTTTCATTGCGAAAGCGTCTGGATTCCTCGAGGACACTCAGTATCCTAATGGTTCATGGTACATACGTACCCACGCTCATTATAAACTTTTGTCTTCACAGGATACTTACTCGCTCATGATATATACCGATCAAATAAACAAGCTAAGAATGAACGGATGTTAAAATGCGTGCAGGTATGGAAATTGGGGAGTATGCTTCACATACGGGACATGGTTCGCATTAGGAGGACTAACAGCAGCTGGGAAATCATACTCTAACTGTGCTGCAATTAGGAAGGGAGTTGATTTTCTACTAACATCTCAAAAGGAAGATGGTGGTTGGGGAGAGAGCTATGTTTCATGCCCTAAAAAGGTAAACGACATATTGAGAAAAAATTAGCCGATTTCGTCATTTGATGTGTTTGGTAAACGGTATATTGCGATAGCATATTGGCTGGAATCTACTATTTTTGAATATGCTGCTAATAGAAGCATGTTGAAATAACGTATTGAATTTATACATGAAAACAACTCGATTCTCCCATAATCTGCTAATTACCAAACACTATTTCTTAATTCTGCTAATTTAATTTGATAGTCAAATCAGCTAATACAATCAGCTAACTGTATTCTGCTATTGTCAATCGTTAGTATGAATCTGCTATTGCCATTTGACAAACAGGGATATTATTATTATTACGAATATTTTAATCGCGAATATTGTTTTTATTTAGAGGAATTAATTACATTTTGCCTCAGAAGAACTTATACAAATGTATTTTCATTTGTGATTCGTTAAAACACAGGATTTTGTGCCATTAGAGGGAGCATCAAACTTAACTCAGACTGCCTGGGCGTTAATGGGTCTCATTTATACAAGACAGGTATACAAGACGGTCCAATTTTATTATAAAGAGATCGTTTCACGCTGTGATAAATCGTCACACAATACTATCTATAACTACTTATAATGTGAATTCATCGGTAATTATTAATATAAATTCATCGAAGTTACATCAAATAATGTTTCGAGTCTGTTTTCAGATGGAGAGGGATCCTATTCCGCTACACCGGGTAGCAAAACTTTTGATCAACTCTCAACTTGAAAATGGGGATTTTCCACAACAGGTAAATTAATTTAATTAATTAATTAATTAATCTAGGTATTAATTTAACCATGTTTATAATTTTGATTAATTGTTATACTAATAAGTCGATTACTATAAATGACGCAGGAAATAACGGGGGTGTTCATGAAGAACTGCATGTTACACTATCCAATGTATAGACATATATATCCAATGTGGGCGATTGCTGAGTACAGGAACCATGTTCTCTTAAAATCATACTAGCCAATTCAATTTTTCCTAAACTCGCTACTTTTCTTAATAAATTTCACTTGAAAACACTCATAATAGTTTTTTTTTCTACTTTTCCGGGTTTTAGAGTTGTATTATGTAAAGTACGGAGTAATAAACAAATGTACGCAATTATTATAAGTTGTCGATTAACCATGATTGCATTTTTTTTTTGAATTCTTGAAATTGGGATCGTCTAATCTCATTCAAATTAGTCATGACTCATGACAAAAATATACTTACTTCATTTTTTAATGATCGATCCATTATAGTAATATATTTTAATCAAATAGGTAAAATATACAAAGACGGTTTTTTTTCTTTTGAGAAGAAGATGGGATTTTTGTTGTTAGAATAATAATTGAGTGGAATATTGAAATGGCCATAAAGATAGGTAATAGGGAGTTGGGACGCATGGCAAACTAATTAAATAAGACAATCACATGTGAATACATTTATTTACGGAGTAATTAATAAATCTCCCAACAATAAACAACGAATCATAAAAACACAAATATGAATATCTACTCCATCCCATCCATGATCCATCCCTTTTTCTGTAGACCATACAATGCCCAATTGCCAAACACAAAGCATGGCTTTTTTCCGGCCTCCTTCGTTCCTCAATTTTGTTCCACATAAATACAATTACTTGCATCTCCAACTTGGTTTTATGATAAAATCAAATTTATAAACTACCGTCAAAATATCTTCGTAGTTTAATCGTTAAGCTAAGAAATCTTCAAGTTCATTAAAGTAGGAGGATTAACGACAAGTGATAATATAATAAAACGAGTAGTCAATTTTTAAAAAAATTCATTGTACGGAGTAGTCTATATATTCTTTTGGTTTGATCCGATCCAATCAAAAAAATAAGTCTAATCCAATCTGGGTCCCTTTCTAAACAATCTGGTCTCCAAATTTGGATGTTTTGGATGATCGGTCTTCATTTCAATCCGATTTGGACCGATGAACACCGTACTGATAAAGATTAAATTTTATAGGTAAGGAATACCCACCCGTATAACTATAAGGGTCCCTTGGCTTTGTATTTATTTGTCATTATTAGTTGAAGTGTTGAACATGTATGTCCTGAGTCGTGAACCCGATCATTTGATTCCAAATACTAGGTTGTCAACATTAATTGGGAAGCAAATGGGATTTTGACATTTTAAGTCATTTCTTTATTTTTATTTTTGTTCTTTTCTTTTATTTAGCCCCACTTTAATTAAATTCAAGTTGCTTTCAATCTCCTTTCAATTGCCAATTAATAGAAACAATTTTTTTTATACTTATTCTGACATTATCTTCATTTTTCACTATTTGACCGTTTCATTCAAGTATTATAACTTTAAATATTACGATATATTTCCTCATTTGGAAGATTCCACAACAATTTTTACCTTTGTTGATATTGTTGTCGTTGTTGTTGTTGTTATTCTTATTTTGTAGTACATGCATATCAACACATTATCACTCGTCATATTATATGATTATCGGAACAAACATATTTAGTTTTATATTTAGTTTTGTCAGAAATCATAAAGTTTCGTATTTTCATTTTTCAAAAGTAATTATGAGATGAAGTAAATATAATGCTTTAAAATTATTGTTTTAACAAATATTATTAGTCCCACCGTTTTATTCTTTTGTTTGCTTTTATATTTATTGGGGAGAGTATTATAACTTTATAATCATAGACAAACAAATGAACGAGCCGGAAGGAGTACAAAATAGATCACGTATGCTCATTTTAAAGTCTCGATTCAGAATTGCTATTCGTTCAATTAAGAACTTTATATCAATAAGTGCTTGTAAACTTTTTTACCCAAAGCCTTGGAAGAGACGGTTTCTCAATAACTTATTGAGAGACCACTCTACCACTGTTACTTTCATTTGTATTTAGTCTCTCAGTAAAGTTAATGAGAGACCGTCTCTCATCAGGAGACCTGCTCATTTTTTTAAGTTTTTTGTTTTTGTTCAACGAAGAGCACACTTAGTCGCATTACAGTATAGGACTAATAGGAGAAAAAAAATTCGAATTTAAGACCTAATGTCCTAAAACACCTCGTCTTAGTCACCTGAACATTGAGAAAAAGGCGTAATAGGGCTAGATTGATAAGTCGTGTAATAGACTAATAGTGATCTCTTCCACTTTTATATCCTTAATTAATCTAGTTTTAGAGTTAATTTTGTTCAACACGTCTCTTGTCCAATCAATTTTTCTTCCATTTTTGTATTACCCAGTACAGTATTTTCTGTCTCTCTTCTCTTATTTATTGTTCTTATTTGTGAAAATTATACATTACAGCCTTATAATTTTTTTTTTAATTACAGACTTATAAAAAAAATCAACAATTACTGCACTTTTCATTTGCGCTTGCTACCTTAGGTGACTACGTTCATTAGTAAATTGTTTTCTGTTTCCAAAATTGTTAACTGATAAAAATATCCGACGTTAAAATCTTCTTTCTACTTCATTAATCCCTTGATTAACCCCTTTTACTTCTCTCTTCATCTACTCACTCCGTATCTTCCTCGTCAACCATCCCCTAAACCCTAATTAAATCGACAAATGAATCCAAAATCCATACCAAATTCTGGCGCAATTGAAGGAAACGACAAATCTGCAAGTGAGTAACCTCAAACCCTTTGTTAATTTAGGGTTTTTAATCGATTATTAAAACGACACCTAGATTTGCATTTAATTTTAGTCTTTCTTATATGAATTAAGTGTAGTTTTAGTGTTATTGCAGCTCATTAGCACGTTGAGAGCCAAACGCGATTGTCGATTAGGTAATTTCAATTTTTAGGGTTTCTGCAATTTGTTATTGATTTTGTTTAGCCAAATGTCGGCTGATGTTACATGAATTAAGGTTACATACCTTGTTTTGTATCAAGAGTTCAATATACTGTAGTCACTGATGGTGGCTAAAATAATGAAGAGGTAGAAACATTAGAGAGAAGGGTGAACAAATTGAAAAGTGAAAAAATTGAATTGAAGAGTAAGAAATTGAAGAGCAGTAAGACTTGTAAGAGTGATAAAGGTTGGGGAAATAGTATATAGACTCAAGGGCAAAATGGTCACAAGATTAGGCGTAATCTATGAAAAGTGTTTTATTAGGTAGTAATTGTTGATTTTTTTTTTTATAAGTCTGTAATTGAAAAAAAAATGATTTTTATAAGGCTGCAATGTGTAATTTTCGCTTCTTATTTCAACTCTCATTTTATGTTAGATTTACTTCTTAATAATTAGTTTAAATTTAATGTATTTATTATTAATTGTGGATGGACTAGCTAGAAATATGATTTTCTTTTGGCTTATCTTGTATTTTTTGGTCACTTTTCATCATAAATTGTTAGTTTTCAACTCCGTTGTACAACAATTGTACACTATAATTTGTGGTATTCGAGTGATTGTGATGTTTGGATATAATTTCACGTGTTAGTATAGTTATAATTTTAATCTTTATTGTTTTATTATGTTGAGACATTAGAGTCCAGTACAATCTCAATGTCCGCAATATGATAAAATCTAGCCATTCAATGAACCACAGTATTATTGCCACGTCTCGTGTGCATACGCAAATGAAAGTAGTTGTTGAAAGGTGTATGAAGGTATTATGATACGTTAAATGTAGTAAATGAAATTAATATGAAAAAGCCTATTAAGATAGTACGAGTAGAAAAGAGAAGGACAAAGCTATTTCAGTAACATGGCGTCGTGGACGTACTTGCTTTGCTCTTTATATGTGTCTCGCTCCAAATCGTCAAGTTGAGTCGGTTGAAGGCAACGTACAACTCCCATCGAATACGCCCTACATACTACAAGTCTACAACTACTAGAGTACTAGACTAATTAAGAGCGCCCCTCCCATAAAATTTGGATTGGTTCGAGCTTTAATATGAAGATCCTTAATATAAAAGAGTACTACTCCGTATTAAATACTCCTCCCGTCATTTTTATTTCATTGTGAGGGATACAATAATTAAATGAGAAGATCATTTTGGTACAGAGGGAGTAATCAACAGTACACGTGATTTGAATATTAAAATTTAGCTATATTATCCAGTGTGACATTGTAACTTAGAGTATTTGTTAATGTTACATACTTCGTATATGAACAATACTGTACTAGTCTTAAATTTGTGCAAATTGTACGAGTGTGAGATTTAATTATTATAGTGAATTAACTATTTTCATCAATTTTGTACGACCTTAAAATTATTGATCAAAGTATAAAGGATAATCCTTCGCTTACTTAGGATCTAATTCTAAGAACTGGATTGAACACCTTTGGACCGACCCAACTAATTAAGGCTACCATTTCACTCCACTACTTATATAGAGTAGTTATATACTCCATATTTATATGTTTTTGTATCATTATCTATATATCACAAAGTATATATATATATACATATACCATTAAGTAAATATATTGTAGCCTTACTTGTTTTTGGATCACCTATATTTATATGTACTTATATAGTGTACTTAGGGTCTCATTCTAAATTTCTAAGTACACACATCAAATATACTGACGACCCAAATTGTGAAGCTCCTTTATCAAGTGTAGGTTGGGGGTTCTTCATTATTACTTTAATACGTAGGTAATAATGTGGAGGTTAAAGGTAGGAGAAGGGGGAAATGACCCGTATTTGTGGAGTACTAATAACTTTGTAGGACGTCAAACATGGGAATTTGATCCTGATTATGGTACTCCTGAGGCCATACAAGAGGTTGAAGAAGCTCGTCTTAACTTCTATCAAAACCGGTTCGAGGTCAAGTGTTGTAGTGATCTTCTATGGCGTTTTCAGGTTTGTGTTTCAATTCCTTCATCTTCTAGGTTTCTAACTCATGCAGGACGTAAGCCAAAATAGAATAATATTAGTGCATGGTCTAGTGGCCGAATGAAGCTGAAAAATAAACAAGATTGGAGGTAAAAAGTAAACAACTGAAACAATACAAATTATTATCTGTGATGAGTATATTCTTAGCAAACTTGTGATAGATAAAATATTACTCTCTCCTTTTCACTAACATTTTCTTCTTTTCTTTTTTGGGTAGTTTCTCTAAAATCTTCCACTTTTCTTTTTGATACAAAATACATGGCTAATATTAACCCAACTTTTACTCCACTCAATCACAACCACATATTCTATATTAGTAGAATATTAAAGGTGGAATGAAAAAGTAAGAGAGATAATAATATTATATTAATTAAATGAGAAAAACTGAGGTGAAAAAGTAGGAAAGATGAATATATTAATTAAATGAGAAAAAGTTGAGTGGAAGTGTATGAGAGATGAATATTATATTAATTAATGAGAAGTAAAAACTTTCCTTAAATGCAAAGAGGAAAGAAAATCAAACTCAGCCTAATAAGGAAAGATGGAAGAAAATAGGCAATCGGATGGAGTATTTGTTATTCCTGATGCATTATCACTTTGTCTTATTTTAGCCATATATAGGTCATATTATTTAACCCATTATAATTTTGTGACAAATAAACCCGTAACAAGGAAAACCAACCCATAAATCTAATAGACTCTACCTAGCTAGAGGCCAAGGCCCAAACTACCTTCTACGTAGCTCGATCTATCGGTCACCGGAGTCACGTATGGTATTGATGAGTTTTTAGTGTACGTACGTAGTATTGGTAAGATAAAGAAGTAGGAGTAATAATCGAATAAAGAAGAAATTTATCGAGACAGATTAATAAGGAACTAGTATAGCCCCGTGCAATGATTGCACGATATTTTTTTATAAATTTATCTAATTATATATTTTATTTTAGATTTTCAACTATAAATTCAATTCTTTTATTTTTATACATCTAACAATGATACATGTACATATATACCTTCATATATATTATATGAAAAAAAATACATTGCAAAATAAATCAAAATAATTGGATAATGTTTTGAAATGTCATTAATTGTGTATTTTAATGATGATATTACCTATATTTTTCATATTCCGTATATGTCATCTAACATTTAAAGATATAGAAGTACTCATTTTACCTTTTCAATGGAGTAACTATTTTGTAAAAAAAATATGTATCGATGAAAGCTTCTTTAGTTTTTATGGTGAAACAATCTCACTTTATGAACAACATTTTTGTATAAAAAAGCTCTCATTTCTCAATACCAAAACCAAACGAAGGTTCTCTTTTTACAAAGTGAAGTTTTTTTACAAAATTAATCGTTTCATGTGTCATATGAACTCACTCTATAATTTAATCCGTGAAAAAAAAATCATTGAGAGTTTATTGGTATACTCCGTATTTTGTATACCTTTATAAAAATTAAATTTAAAAAACTCATCTCGAAAATAAAATTCCAATTCAAATAATTACGTTGTTCGTCACAAAGTTAACGACATTATATCAAAATTTTCAAATTGATTTCATAAAAAAAAAAAAATTGTCATTTTTGCATTAATGACAATTAATAGATTGTGAATTTATTTAATGTAGGTAATGATTTTTTCCTTCCTTATTTAGAGCAGTGGAATTTGGAGGAAAATTTATTAGAGAGTGTTATTCTCTAGGTGAAAAGGGAATTTTCTGAATGGTACTAGACTCACCGTGGTACTGTATTTGGTGTAAAATTTTAAAATCGCCTTTTTCAAAATCCATAACCAAAAGTTATCGTAAGTAAAAAATATTTTGACCAAAATAAGGATACAAGATAAAATATAAAAAAAATACAGGGACATTATCCTTGAAAAAAATTATAGTGTAATTAAAACCACGTTCCTTGACGAAATTGATCGATGGTCTAGTACCCGTAATAATAAAAGTATAGGCGTCCGTAAGGGGGATAGTCAAACCACACTTACAGACTTACTTCACCTCATTCATTCACTTTTAGGGTTCGCTTGGGATGAGGTTAATTATTTCAAGAGTAATAGAGCAAAAATAAACTAGAAATGGATGAACTTGTTGCTTGATTGTAACATTTTATAGTGTAAAAGAGATACGAGGGGGAATAATTACCCTCATTGGGGTAATGCATTACTTGAGGAGAGAGGAGTAATAATTCCACCTAAATAGGCTATACTTCCTTAACTTTCTCCATTTTCGCTTAATATCATCACTACTCTCCATCATTTTCTAGTTCATTTTTGAACTATTATCCCCGAAATAATTAACCTCATCCCAAGCGAGCCCTTATTATTAATTGGTACTAGACCTCCGGATGATAATACCATTACCATAGAAGGAATGATGCATGGATAGGAATGGAAAATACATGCTTCAATATAGCAGGATAACAGTACAGTAGTGTTACAAATAAAAGGAGTTTAACTAATACGAGTAGGAGTACTAAAAGATGAAACGAGTAAATAGAAAATTAGAAATCGGACCGCTACCCTCAATTCCCCTGCAATGCAACAATGGCGCTCTCCCGATTCTGCCCAGTACCTACATGGGCTAGAAATTCAGGAGAGCACAGTTGCAAAGCCCTTTTTCAAGTAGTAGTTGTAGTTGTAGATGTTGTTGTTGTTGCAGTAATAGTAATAGTGATGATATAGAGTAGTTGATTGGGTGTCAGCATCTTGGACGACCGCGGCCGGAGATTGCTTCCATGGCCTGTGGCCATCGCCGTAAAACCAACCACTTTGTTGCTGAATCTGAATCTTTCATTGGATTAGAGTAGCTAAGCTAGAGCAACTAATGCAAGAGAAAATTGATGGCCTGGTTTTAATAAATGGAATATAGTAGCACAGAGTGTGAGTGTGTACGTAGGAAAGGGTTAGTTGTATATAAAGAGGAAAGGGGGTTGCTTTTTGGCCAACTTTTTATGGGTGTGTTCTCATTTATCAAAACTTGTTACCATTGCGCACAATTGTTTTGTCCTACCGAGGGGTGCCGGAAATTTTGGGAGGATGATTGCTAGAAGTTCTAACTATTCGGTATAAATAAATCTCTAAATTTTAGGGCTTGCCTGGAGTGGAGGTAATTATTTTGGGGTAATAGAGCAAAAATGAACTAGAAAATGATGGAAAGTAGTGATGATGCTAAGCGGAAATGGAGAAAATTAAGGAAATTTAGCTTATTTAGAGAATTATTACTCCCCTCTCCCCCAAGTAATGCATTACCCCATTATTCTCCCTCATATACCTTTTACACCATAAAATGTCGCAACCAAGCAACAAGCTCATTCATTTTTAGTTCATTTTTGCTCTATTATCCCCGGAATAATTACCCTCATTGCAAGCGAGCCCTTAATGTTGCTGATTAATTTGGTTATTATTTATGCGTATAATATTGGTTATTTAAATTTATTATTAGAAATTTTAATATGTGTCTCGAGAGATAGATAGCCGCACGCTGAAATATACTTCGTATGAGATAAATAATTACTACTCTCTCTATTTTTTTTATTGTAAGTCACATTTTCTATTTTTTTTTTATTATCATTTTTTAATAATAATCCTTAAGAAGGGTGCAAAAAGCAAATGTGACTAACATTAATAGATGGAAAGCGTATTTAAACACTTAATACTTTCTTAATATGGTACTTAGTATTAAGTAGCTTACAAATTGATGATTAAATTACACCTAAATCAATATAATTAATACGAAGTGCAAGTTTTATAATTTATCTCCTTTTTTAAGTTTCTTATATATTGTCCTAAGAACAACCATGCATAATGGTAGAACTCAAAAATAAGTTATTCTTTTGCCATTTACTCCCTCCATTTCAATGAAATATACTTGCAATTTTAATATTTAAGAATTTTTAGTCACAGTAGATGAACTTTTTGAAAAATGTTCTTAGATATATTCATTTATTTAAAAAAAAAAGATATATAACAAATATTATTAGGTTTACTTATATTACTCAGTTAGCTCTACTTTTTAGGGTTCTTAAAATCAATACTCTGTATTAGTTTGTGAAACGAAAGACAAACTTTTTAATTAAACGAGTATAAGAATATGATACAACACATACACATGAATGCGTGATGCATACAAATATAATTTGGTTGTTGAAAAAAGTGTTTTATTTTGCGAGAAGTATTGACAAAAGTGAAATGCTGATGGTGCAATGATAAGGCCAATAAAAATGAAAAGGTTGCCATAATGGTATCTCTATGTATCAAATTGACATGAATTTAGACTTTTGATGATCGCACTCACGCCACGACCCACGACCCCCGACTTCTTCTATTCAACACAGACAGACAACGTCAATCACTCTACCCAAGTCAACATGGCCTTTATCTTTTTGTTTGTTTTTCTAATAATACTCCCCTTTTGCTGTATTAATTATACAAAAGAAAGAAGGCCACAGTGTGGAAATTCGAAGAGCATAGGAAACCGTAATAGTGGAGTTTTACTTTTTACAGTTGGTCTCTCTTGCGTCGCAAGCTTAAGACGGGTCAAGTAGATACTATTTGAGGGAAAAAGAACAAAGGTCCCACCAACTTCACTTTTGTCTTTTCCCCTCAAATGTTATCTACTTGACCCGTCATATTTTTGTGACGGATATCTTCGTCACAAACAAGAATTTGTGTAATTTTTATACTCGCCACAAACATGCTCTTTAACCATCTTGGACCCACAAAAGATAATCAAAACACTACTGCCATAATCGGTAGAGGTAGAGTGGCAATCGGACGGGCGGGTTGGGTTCGGGTCAGTTTCGGGTCACTTATAGATCGGGTTAGTCGGGTCAACTTTTGTGTTGGGTTCAAGTTGGGTCGGTTTTGGGTCACTTCCGGATCGGGTCACTCGGGTTGAGATGTCGGGTCATCCGGGTTGGGTCATGTTTGTTTAAAAAGTAAACAACCGAAACAATACAATATACAAATTCTTATCTGTGACGAGTATATTCGTTGCAAACTTGTGACAGATCAAATATTAGTAAATAAAGATAAAATATTTGTTATTCCCGATGCATTATCACTTTGTCTTATTCTAGCCATATAGGTCCTATTTAATTCATTATAACTTTGTGATAGATATACCCGTGACAAGGAAAATCAACCCATAAATCTAATAGACTCTACCTAGCTAGGCCAAAAGGTCCAAACTGCCTTCTACGTAGCTCGATCGACCAGTCACTGGTGTCACGTATGGTATTGATGAGTTTTTAGTGTATGTAGTATTGGTAAGATAAAGAAGTAATAAACGAATAAAGAAGAAATTTATCGAGACAGACTAGCTACTCTAGTACAGTATGGAACTCATTGACTTTAAAACTATCACGGTACGATAAAAGTAGTAGTAGACTAGTTGTCGTCTTATGTTGGTAGTTCTCTACGGTTAATAATGTAATACTCGTACACGTTCACTCGTGTGTGAGAGTACTCTTGAAAGGAATAATGATATAGAAACGTAGACATAATTTGAATCAAAAGAGTGAGTTTGAAAGAGATAGAGTTTATGAATCTTATATTTTCGTGTGTCTAAATTCAAACGTTGTTGTCTGTTTATAAAAGCTAAGGAATAGAGGAGCTAGACATATATAACAATCATGTAATTAAGGGTTTTAATCACGACCTTAATTAAAGTAAAAATAGTCGTTATAACAAAGAAGAGATTTAATGCCCATAAATAGGTTATTTGGGTAGGCTTTTTGTCGAAAGAAGAGAGTACTATGTCACAAGTGAGAATCGAACCCACAATATCTTAGCCCAGTGATTGTTGTTTTGTTGGATGTCGGAGACGTAGAAGCAGAATCAAATTTCAGGGTTAGGTTGTATTTTGGGTTGAGAAAACATTATTCGTGGTTTGAATTTTCACAAATTTTGGGTCGAGGAGTTAAACAATTAATTATTGACTCGTCAATTTCACGACTTTTTGTTAAAACTGTATACATACATACATACCCAGTTTTAATTTTTCCTCGACCTGGAACCGGTACGATTCTAATAAAACCGTTTTATATACCCAGAAGTTTGTGGAGTATAGTATACTCAGAAATTCGTAAAATCAAGACCGTATACCATATTGTATCTGTATATTAAAATCTGGTTCTGAAAATAACTACTGGTAATAAAATGAAGTGCAGTTTTTAAGAGAGAAGAAGTTCGAGCAAACAATACCCCAAGTGAAGGTGGGAGATGAGGAGGAGATCACCTATGAAACCGCCACGACAACATTAAAGCGAGTCGTGAATCTGTTCACGGCCTTGCAGTCGGACCACGGTCACTGGCCTGCCGAAATTGCTGGCGTTCAATTTTTTCTGCCTCCCTTGGTCAACTCTTCCACCTTCCACCACCAATTTCCTTCATTATTTATACTGTATTCGCTTTCTTTCTTTAAGGCGGTTGTAAGCAAATGACTGACTGAGATTCGTAAATTATACGCGCAATGCAATGCAGGTGTTTTGCCTGTACATAACAGGACATCTGAACTCTGTTTTTTCGATACACCATCGTCAAGAAATTCTTCGCAGCATTTACTATCACCAGGTTCCCTATTTCCGCTTCCGCTTCCGCCCTATATATATATATATGTTCCCATCAGATCAGAAGTTATTTATTTTTTTTGACCTGACAAACAGAATGAAGATGGAGGGTGGGGACTGCACGTTGAAGGTCACAGCACCATGTTTTGCACGGCGCTCAACTACATATGCTTGCGAATGCTAGGAGTCGGTCCTGACGAAGGAGACGACAATGCATGTCCTAGAGCGCGTAAATGGATCCTCGACCATGGTAGCGTTACCCACATTCCCTCTTGGGGCAAGACTTGGCTCTCTGTAAGTCTTCACATGTTCATATTGTAATTGTAATGCGACTAAGTGTGCTATAGTTTTTCTTACAAACCAAGTATATATATGTTTGTAGATACTTGGTTTGTTCGATTGGTCTGGGAGCAATCCAATGCCACCCGAGTTTTGGCTCCTCCCTTCTTTCATGCCCATTCATCCAGGTTGTTTATTTTCTGTTTAAACTATATAATCTCGTTGATGTAACAAATACGAGTAAGTAAAAGATGGACTCATGAGTCATGACTGAGCAAGTGTATGTTAAGTTGTGCAGCGAAAATGTGGTGTTACTGTCGAACGGTGTACATGCCAATGTCGTACTTATACGGGAAGCGATTTGTCGGTCCAATAACACCTCTCATCCTGCAACTTAGAGAGGAACTCTTCAATGAACCCTTTCACCAAATCCATTGGAAAAAAGTTCGTCATTCCTGCGCGCCTGTAAGTCATCGAAACCCCTATATACACCTTTCAACACCAATGATTTTAATTTCTTACTGTCATTACTAAATGATAATGATATGTAGGAGGATCTTTACTACCCTCACCCATTGCTTCAAGATTTAATGTGGGATACTCTTTACATCTTCACCGAGCCACTTCTTACGCGTTGGCCTTTTAACAAGTTGGTACGAGAGAAGGCGTTACAAGTGACGATGAATCACATACATTATGAAGATGAGAGCAGCCGATACATAACCATGGGATGTGTTATGAAGGTAGTTAATCCGATCTTATTCAAAACTGTTACACTTGACGCGAACTAACACATCGACTGTACTATTTAATTTCTAAAATGACAAACTCCGTGCATGGTTGCAGTCGTTGTGTATGTTAGCTTGTTGGGTTGAAGACCCGAATGGCATTTGTTTCAAGAAACATCTAGCCAGAGTTCCTGATTATATTTGGATCGCTGAGGATGGACTTAAGATGCAGGTAATAAATTATTAACTTCGATGATTCATAGCAGATGTCAGCTAACTTAACTCGTAATTTCACTAGATTCAATAACGGTCAATATTAAATTGATGCGAAAGAGCTCGTTTGAGGCTATAATATTGTATGTTCATCGATTAATTTGATCATGTTATGCATATATATGCAGAGTTTTGGAAGTCAGCTATGGGATTGTGCCTTGATTGTGCAAGCTTTACTAGCTTCAAATCTAAGTCTTGATGACATTGGGCCTGCACTTAAGAAAGCTCACTTTTTCATCAAAGAGTCACAAGTATTATATCCCTTTTCCTTTTTTTTAGTTTCAAAAAAAAATCGAATAAAGAGACAATTTATTACTAAGTTATCGAGAAATCAGTCTTCTCTACCCCGCTATGAGTAATAGAAAGCTGACTCGATTAATATTTGTATTGTATCACTTTCTATTTTCGGAAAGAACTTAAGAAATGGTTTGGGAGAAGGGGTACATTACTTATTTACTCTGTTTTTCCTTACCATAAATAGAAATCGAGTTGGAGGGAGTATTGTTAATGGTATTTATGAAATATGTAGGTGAAAGACAACCCGGCAGGCGATTTTAAGAGCATGCATCGTCACATATCGAAGGGAGCGTGGACTTTCTCCGATCAAGATCAAGGATTCCAAGTATCTGACTGTACTGCTGAAGCATTTAAGGTGGTATAACAGATTAAAATACTTCTCACAAATAATATAAAATATAAATAACTGAAAACAAGTTATTGTCTTGTTTGTGAAGTGTTGCTTGATATTATCAACAATGGACCCGGAAATTGTTGGAGAAAAGATGGATCCCGAGTTGCTCTATAATTCTGTTAATGTCTTGCTTTCTCTTCAGGTATACTTTTTTGTCAGTGCGGATCCCCTCTCCCATTTTTGTGTCCCAACTCCCAACTGTGTGCCACACCGGCGAGGTGTCATCCTGTGTATGGTGTGACACACAGAGTGGGACGAGATCCGCATTGACATACATCCCCTCAAAAATCACTACATTAGCATTATTTAATTTAGTCTTTAATTTGATTCTTGTAATTACCTTTATCAACTAAAAAAAACTACAGAGTGAAAATGGAGGATCGGCTGCCTGGGAGCCGGCCGGAGCAGAAGAATGGTTGGAGGTAACGACTCTGAGATAATGTAATCGATCCCCTAATGAGGGTGATTAACTAAATACTTCCCATCTCGTTCATTTGCTTGACTTTGATTAAAATACTTTTCCCAATGACCTGATCATTGTAATATAACCATGTTATCCTTCCAAACAAGGAAAATGATCTTAAATTATTAAGTTTTGTTTTGAGACATGGAATTGATATATTATTTTTTGCAAGTAATCCTCAGCTTCTCAACCCGACGGAATTTTTCGCGGACATTGTCATCGAGCATGAGTAAGTGATTTATTACGACCTCTCTGTTATGTTAGAAAAAAAAAACTTATATCGTCATATATGAATTGGCATTAATGTGGAAAAATTGCACTAATTAATAATTATAGGTACGTGGAATGTACAAGCTCAGGAATTCAGGCTTTGGTAATGTTCCAAAAATTATACCCTCTTCACCGGAAGAAAGAAATCGAAAATTACATCCTGAAAGCTTGTCGATACATCGAGGACATTCAGTATCCTAATGGTTCATGGTACGACTACACTCATTTTATGTTATTTGTAAGATGAACGACTCTAGCTAGGGGCACAGTACAAACGTTATGAAATTAATAATAATAAAGTGGTTTGTTAAAATGTTTGGAGGTACGGAAATTGGGGAATATGCTTCACATATGGGACGTGGTTTGCATTAAAAGGGTTAACAGCAGCTGGAAAATCATACTCAAATTGTATTGCAATTAGGAGGGGAGTTGATTTTCTACTAACATCTCAGAAGGAGGACGGTGGTTGGGGAGAGAACTATGTTTCATGCCCTAAAAAGGTGCATGCATTCACTCTTCTAATAAATTTCCACATCAAATATATACTATACTTATATTTCTCTTGTGAGACCGTCTCACGTACGCACGCTGCTTATTGTTGTTCACAGGATTATGTGGCACTAGAGGGAGCATCTAACTTAACTCAGACTTCGTGGGCGTTAATGGGTCTCATTTGTGCAAGACAAGTATGTTAATCGTTTACTGTATAAGTTGCTGAGTGTATTTTCTATACTTTAATACCAAGAGCTAGCGAACTCAAACTGTGAGTGTGAGTTTGAGAGTTCGACTCACACCTGCAACATAGCGTGCGCTTCCTCGCACCAAATAAAAACATAGATAGACTACCCTTCTTTAAATTAAATTATCCGGTAATTTTAATGTTTGAAACTTTTTTTTTTTCAGATGGAGAGAGATCCTAGTCCACTGCATCGTGCAGCAAAACTTTTGATCAACTCACAACTCGAAAATGGCGATTTCCCCCAACAGGTAAATTAATTGCGAGTAATTATATGTACTCTGTATTGTTCTGATCCCTGTTTATATATATATATATATATACTCTGTATTGTTGTGACTAATCGAGATATATAAATACGTACAGGAAGTTACGGGGGTTTACCTGAAGAACTGCATGATACACTATCCCATGTACAGGGATACTTATCCAATGTGGGCGATCGCTGAATACCGGAACCATCTTCTCTTCAAATCATATTAATGCAACCGAAGACTAAGTATCCTGTGATAATAGGTTGCAGGTTCGAATCCTCCCTCTTGTATATTGTAATGCGATTATGTACGCGCTTCATTGAACAAAAAAATCATATTAATGCAAAGCCGTAAAGATGGTAAGAGATTATTTGACTCATAATTTGAATCCAAATAACCCATGGAAGTAATTTTTAGACTACATAATCGATCACGAAAATAAATTTATTAAGTGGGACAGAATAAGAATTCGAACAACCTATACGATTACAATTATTTTCTTAGAACCCGTAGTACTAATGAACATTGAACAATACACGATTAACCGAATATAAATGACAAAAACATGTTAAGTAGCTAATTAGATGGTACAGATTGTTGAGGATGTGGATAAAGACGAACAGGGAGGCCTTTAGCAGGAGTAGGCATGGGATTAACCACGATACCTTCATCAGGAATTAGTTTCTCCCATTTAAATCTCTTCACTATGTTGTGCATGAACACCAATATCTCCAGCCTTGCATATTCTTTCCCTGGGCACATCCTCGGTCCTCCCCCGAACGGCACATACGTGTATGGCGCTGGACCGCTTCCCTCAAATCTTGAAGGGTCGAACTTCTCTGGGTTCGGGAAGCATTTCGGGCTCATATGCGTCGAATTAGCGCTCCAGTATAACTACACGAATACGCATTAATCAGTATGCCATGTTATTTCCAACTTATTTTCAACTCAGACTTATGATGTTCATCCTAATTCGGTATTTTTTTTGTATTTTTTAGTTATTACCTTTGGTGCACTATGGATAAACCATTAAGTGTATACAATAGTCTGCAAAGCACGCATACCAAATAAGTCGGTGACAGACTCGAAGTTTTGAAGGCATAGTCTCTAAGACATACAACTCATACAAAATCGCTCTTGCAAGGACTTGAACCTGTGATCCTTGGGGGACCACAGGTTTTTAACTCTCATTTAAATTCGGTCTATTAGTCTCTTTCAGAAAGAACCCGTACGGCCCTAACCCAGTTGTCATCTTAAACCAGAATTAGTATTAGAATGGAAGTAAGGTAGGATACCTTCCAACCCTTGGGAATTTGGAAACCGGCGTACATCAAGTCGGAGAGGGCTTCCCTAAAGGCGCCTTGAAGAGGAGGTGCCAACCGCATGACTTCACACGCCACGTTCCATGAGTACTTCATCTTCTGTATGTCCTCCCATGTCAAATGCTCTCCTTCTGCTTTTGACTTTGCTATCTCCATTTGCTCTGCATTCCCATTCATTCATTTTATTTAGAATTTCAAATACAAAAAAAGTAGATAAGTATTGAGAAAGACCGGAAATACAAGTACTACGTACCTTTGTAAACGCCTTCATAGATATGAGGGAGTTCAGCAAGAAACTTAACAACAAAAGTACAAGCAGCACTGGCAGTATCATGTCCACCAATAAGCAACCCCAATATTTTATCAGCAATATCCAACTCATTCATGAACCGTCCATCTTCGTCCGGTGTCAACAACATATGTGACAATATATCCTGCGTCGGGGACGCCCTATTCTCCGCCAAATCCAACTTCCTCTGCTTTATAATCGCCCTCAGCTCTCGTCTCACCACATTCGACGCCTTGATCCCTCGATTGAACGGTGTTCCTGGGAGGTCGATGGGGATCGAGATGATACCCGCAGCAATGTCGTTGAATGGGTCTGCGAACTTGGCTACGTGGACCGGATCCTCTATGCTTAGAAATATACGGCATGCTAGCCAAAATGTGTAACGTTTTGCCAGTGGGAATACTTCCACTTCGTCTTTGCCCTCCCACCCGTCTTCCATGTGTCGGATCGCTATCTTGTCCATCATAGGTATGTACCTGTCGATAACCAGACTCGTCAAAACCCGACCTGACCCGACTTCACCTAATATAATCCATGAATGATGCTACTCATTTATCAAGTAAATGAGATGCACAAACTATAAGTATAAGATTGACGTCAGTTATATAACGATTTTATATAAGACTAACTGAATCAACGAGTGAATTTATATATACACACCCTTCATTACTGTCAATAGTTTACCCTTTGTATGGTTGATGTCCAGCTATTACATTTATATTCTATTACGTTCTCACTCGAATGCCCGTTGAGCTTGAAGAGTGACAACTGGCAAGTGCATAGACACCCGTACCATGTGCTAAGAGACTAAGAGTTTGAGATATCGAACGTTGTCAGGATTTGAAGTGATGACCTGGTGGTTGACTGTTACAGCTGGCAAATTGGGCCAGGCCCAGTCGGTGGCCCAGTCCGGCACAAAAATAAACACGACCCGGCCTGGCACGGTGATGACATGGCGAAAAGCACGGGCACCCAGGTCGGGTCGCGGCGCCAATTTGAAAAAAAGTTCGTGCCTAGGCCCGGCCCGACACGAGGTCAACTTTAAATCCAAAAAAATGAAAAATCTTTTAAGTGATGTTGAGAAATGGTGCCTTGGCACAGCCCGGTACAACTTAGACACGACGGGGCCCGGGCTAGGAACCGTGCCTCGGCGCAAATTATCACAACCAGGCACGGCTCGGCGGGCTAGATAGGCACGAATTGAAGCACGGCCCGACACGTCCGGTTTGCTAGCTCTACTGACTGTGATACCATGTTAGATGAACCATTTCAACAAAAACCTTAAGTGATGTTGAGACCCAAGTATATATTACATTTATATTTTATTATTGTATAAAGCAAACGTAAACTTGTATTGAGACGAAGAGAGTACCTTTGTAGTGCCTCGGGCTTGAAGAAAGTAGGAAGGAATTTCCTCATTTTCTTAGCTTCTTCCTTAGAGTCGGTACTTTGAGTAGAAGAAGGGAAGATTTTGTTGACGGAGCTAGGCCACCATGCTTCAACTAGTTTGTTCTCGTTAGAGAACAAGAACTTGTTACATGCCGCACCACACATAACACCAACTTTTTCACCTAAGATGGATGTCTTGAAAATTTGGCTAGGTTCATACTTAGCCAACCTACTAAAAATGAACTTCTCCGGGTGGCCTTTCCACCCGGTTGACAAGAAGTCGTAGGACTCCCCTATAAAGGGGAGTCCCATTTTGCCCGGGGGCAGCGTGTATCCCCGGGCTGAATTGTGGTTGTGGAGGAGGAAGAGGGTTATTAGAGACAGGGAGATGAAGAGAAGTAAGCCACAAAGGAAGAAGAGCTCCATGGCTTACTATCTTTGGTTTTGATGTTTAGTGAGTAATGTGCAATGTCCTCTTCAAGTAAATGGTGTTTCTATTTATATATCTCTCCTTACCTTTAGTTATCTACTTAGTATGAATAATTAATTAATTATGGTTGTAGTATAAGAAATATTACCCCATGTAAACGTATTTAGAGATATTAATTTTTAATATTCTTTTATTTCTTAAACGAAAAAAAAAATTGCCGTCATTTAAGGGACGAAACCAACGATATTTTAAATTGTCGTAATTTTTTTTATGGATAAGTTATAATCGAAGGTCAGAAAATTCGGGACAACATACAAAAATATAGAATTGTTAATCACTCAAATTATATGAGAGGACTCTTAATAATACCGGGAGACCATTTTTTTTTATTGTTTTTGTGAAATTTTAAATCTCTGGAGTTCTAATTTCGTCCAGAGAAAAAATTTTAATTTATTGATAAGTTCATTTGTTCAACTAGTTACTCGTATTATTTATCAGTACTTATAATGTACTACTCCGTATTCAATGTGGCACGAGTTTTATACTCGAATTTTGTTACTTCGTACTTTGTTATTATTAAGAAGACAATCTGGAAGTAATTTCCGAACAAATTATGAAGATTTTTGTTGACAAGGGAAAGTGAGGGCGGGAGTAATCACATACTCCCTCCCCCACATTGATGTTCCCACTTCAATGTGGCACATTGATTAAGAAATGGATAATGAATGGTGGTAAATTGTTTGGTGAGGTTCAAGATGTCAAATCACAAAAAGTAACCAATAGGAAAGTTTTGAAGTGGGAAAATCTTAGTGGAGTTTCCTTGATATTGGTGGGGGGAGAGAGTAAGAAATAGTAGTGTAACTCGTATACTCTTTTCATTTCGATCATTTATTAATTTTTATATTATTGATGAGGAGTACATGTTTTAATTTAAACAAATGATCGAGACATAGGATTATAAAATGATGTAATTAACTTGTATATGAGAAACACGAATTCTTATATGAGACGGTCTCACGATAAATTGATCGTGAAACCTTTCACATGGAAGTTAGATAGTTATATTATTATTTTATTTCTGTGAGTAAGTCTCACGATAAGTCATCGTGAAACGGTCTCATAGGGAGAAAAAATCATTAATAATTAAGAAATGGGAAGTTAGTGGGAGTGCAGAATGAGTAGCATAGTAAGGCAAGAAAATCCAAACCCACGAGGAACTCGAGGGGTTAAATAACAATACGAGTAACTTACATTTTTGGTGACTGCAGATTCCGACATATAAGCTGCGAAGGTGGTTTATCATAAGGTGGGGTGGTGTATGCATTATGTGATCCATTCGTGTACCACGAGCTCCATGCGCTCCCGCCCACCCCTACCTACGTACTCATCAGTCATCATAATTAATAACTCTCCTGCTGCACTATTTCATCAATAATATAATATGCATCTTTGATTTTATATCAGTTTGATAATGGATACGAATGGATCTTCGGGTCGAATTGGGCTTTTGGCCCATTATCCACCAACACATGTATAAATCCCTTTTTTTAAGTCATGAAGATGAAGATGAAGATGAAGATGAAGATGAGATTACATATAATGTTTGGACTTTCAGAACCCATATGCTATATGCTATATATATTATGAGAATAAAGTGTCAATAGACAGATTAAGACGAGTTGGTGATGAACGGAAGATTGGGCACTAACAAGGAACGTCTAAATCGACTAATTTGATGTAACATACTCATAAGATTAACTCTCTGAGTCTTTCCTTGCTGGCTAAAAAGAATTTACGCAAGCCAAGTCTTGTAGTGAGTATAGAACAAATGTACTCACTCCGTACATGTTGCATGCATAATTCCATCTTTACGGTGTTTGCATGCAGCAACGGTGCTTAACAAAATGGCACGCACTAGTGTATAACATTAAATATACTCCGTAACATTCTATTTTATTCAGTCGATCATTTATTTAATTTTATATTATTTGTAAGAATAATTGAGATAGAATGAAGAATGTTTTCTAGCGAGGTGAATTTTACCATTACTTTATTATAAGCTCGTATATTTATAGTTAACCAATGCATAATTACCGCAAACCTCGATGAGATATTGATATTAAGCATGTGTATAGAGAGGTAAACAAATACTCCATATATTGATTGGCTAATTGCCAACAAAGGGGTGAGACGTATCTCTTGACCTACACCTGTTCCTTTTTTTTTACAGATAAGAGCGTATTACGTCGTAGGTGAGAATCAAACCTTCTGTTTTTTTATCGGAGTAAAGGAGCGGCTTTTACAACTTGAGCTTACCCCTTCTTTTCAGACCTGTTCCTTTTTGGACTCTCGCTTTTTAATTTCTTGGGTTTAGGCCCTTTTCTTTAAAAAAAACAATGAAACATTGTTTATTTTCTACTCGTAATTTTTAGTATAAAAACAGTTTATATTGTGATCGAGATCTTTCACGTACAAAAATCAATTGTAATACTTTTTTACTTTTTTAATTTCTATTCCTACTAATGAGATCGAGAATAAGAATAATAATGAGTCATGTTTTAGCCGACACATGAATATGATCAAGGTTGAGAAAAGAGTAAGACGTAGATATTTAAGGTTAAAATCGTGGCAATGCATGAAAACTTGTCGCCACGACAAGACAAGTACGTGTCCACTGCTTCATTCTCTAGACTTGCCTCATTCTCCCATGCATGCCTCTCATTAAAGTTTTCTCTCAAATTTCTTGCTTGTCGACTTACCAGTTTCAGATCGATCGTCACCAAAACAAAAACAAAATGGGACAGGGTCAAGAGGTAAAGACAAGGAATGCCTCTCAACTCCAAATTCAGGTTCTTTTCTTTTTAATCCCTTACTTTTCATCAACTAATTAATTACTCTTTCTTTATCAAATGTTGCTTGCACATTTTTTTTCCATCTTCTTTTGCTTCCTGGCCTATTTCCGTTAGTCAGGTTGCTTTAACTATACTTACATAGTTATTTATGTTAATCTTAAAAAAAATTTATAAGCAACCCAATTAACGGAAGAAAATGTGAAAAAAGATGGAAAATGTCATTAGGGCATAGAGACATAATATGTCAGGAGTGATTATAAAAGTGTAGGGTAATATATAAAAAAAATTAAAACATAGGGACACCATATAGAGAATCCAATAAATATATCCTTGTCACATCCAAGGGTGGAGCCTAGTTAAACTTGCTTGTGATCATTAATCAAGGTCTCACGTTCAAGTCACAACAAAAGTGATCTTGTGGAGTTCTATGGCTTGGGGCTATGTCTTTTTGACCTCATTCGAACATGTCACCTTTTTTGTGAACGACAACAACAGACTTATAATAGCTGATAACATCAACACAATACGGTTATTGCTAGATTTTAATACTTTGATCCTAGTATATTTGATTATCAAATTAAATTAGTTTATATAAGAAAGGTTGTTCAGTAATTTAGCATAATAGTTTGACAATTTTCATGTACAAACTGTTACAATATGCCATTGTTATTAGTGGCATATTCAAAAATAGTGGATTTTGATCCATATATATGTTGTTATAATACGTGATCATTCACCAAATACATGAAATTAGTATATTGATTGGTCAAATCTAGTACTCATTTCTTCGGTCACTATTTTTCGACCCATTACCTTGATATTTGTAAAAAATATTTTAATAAAATGAGGCAAAAAATAATGAGCGGAGAGTACTACTCCCTCCATTCATATCCAGTTGTCATATATTCCTTTTTAGTTCATTCAAATTCACTTATCACATTTTCTTTTTGGTCAATCATTATGACATTTTTACCCTTACTTTATTCCTCGTTATCATTCTTATGGCCCACCTTATATCCTTCTTATTGTACTTTAATAATTTTATATTCATCTCCTAGAAACTAAAAGTTGGGTAAAAAGCATATGTGACAAGTGGATATGAATGGAGGGAGTATTATTCTAGGAACGAAGAAGGGAGGAAGGTTGAGATTATGGCGATTGATTTGAACGAAGAAAACTCAGTCATACTTCATCCCTTGTTTTAATGTTTGCTCCATTCAATATAATATGAATTGGTACATATACTTATCAAATGAGACAGACATTAAAAAAAATAGAAATGGGGGAGTATTAATTAGACAATCTTCGCATATATATGGCGACTGTCTTATTAATTAGAACGTAATTTGTGAAAAGAAAAATAGTCCATATAATATAAGAAAAGCAAAATCTGTCATTACTCGGCATTTTATGGATACAATCCAAAATCAAATGACATATTATTATTATTATTGATATAATTTACGAGTATGCATGCCCTAATTCATTCAATAACTTAAATGGTTTCGCCTTTAACCTTTTTCTCACAATTCCTGTATATGATGTTGCTTCTATCCGAAATAAAAGCAGCATCATTCTTGAACTTGTCAAATCGGCCTAGACTGTATTGCAAAGAACGATTGCAAATGTAGGTCGCGTCCACAATCTTCTTGCAACAAGCTCTGTCGAGGACGTCTTTGTTTCCGAAGATGGCCTTGAAGATCTTCAAACCACACTTTTGGGTTGTCTTATCCATACAATCCCCCAAAAACTTGTAGAAACCGGGTCGTGGTTGTGGTGGTAGTGGCAAATTGTACCACGGATCACTAGGTTTTGGATGCTCAAATTCTTCTTCAGTACCGGCGTTTGTCCCCGTAATTGCATTAGAAAATAACATAATGATGGCGATTACTCCTACAAGCTTTAACATGGCGGAGCTATCCATCTCTTTGTTATCGTCTTTGAAAATTCTTGAGAATTGGTTTTTATATTATTGGATTAATATGTGAATTTGTTGTTGGGTGATGATGTTGTGGTGCATGACTCTAACTTTTTATAGGTCAAAAATAGAGGTGTTACATGTTTGCATAATTAATTGCATTTATCGATATTCATTACTTGGATATAAGTTAAGATTATTATTCATGAGAGAAACTTCAAAATATGTGAACTCGAAACGTTCCTGCATAATTCGTTTAAGAGACGATCTCTCATTAAATTTATGTTATAATGATGCTTTTATGTTTTTTTCTTTTCTTTTGTGGTGGTGGTCATCCTTTTGTAAAAGAAAACGACTTTGAAGAAAAAAAATCATAGTTACGAGTTTGGAATGAAAAAAAAAATCAACTTGATTCTTGTAATAAGATTTTCGATTTCTGAAAAAATTGCTTTTATGAACTCGTGACCATAATTATGGATAGTTGAATTCGGCCTTTTAGAAAAGACGTACCCAATTTTGAAATTATAAAAAACCGTGTACATGTATAATACTCCGTATCTAACTTATACTGCAAAAGTTCAAGCACTTGAAATGTGTTACAAAAATCTACACCATAGAAAAATCATAGCGCAATTTTTGAACTTTTAATTTATTTTTTCAAACGAAGGAACGTTTTATGTACTCGTAGTATATTTTCAAGCAAATGAAGGAATATAAATATGGTTCAAATTGGTAAATTGTCCCTTATAAGTTTTTGTGTAAGGCCAAATGGAGATTATGAAGCCAAACTAGGTAATACTTGCTCTTTTATTTTTGGTTTATCATCCACAGGAACGCGGGGAGATATTCTTCTTTTACCGGCCTAAAGTGAACAAAGATGAAGCTCACAGTTCTGATGACGTCCAGCGACTATACATCATTCTACGTCCGGAATCAGGTGAAAAGGCAGTGGAGCAGAAGCAGTCCCCTGACTCCGGCAAGGAAGGTGCAAAGTCTGGAGTTTCTAGCCCCGGTTCAAGTCATAGTCGTGACAACGAAGAAGATAAACGCATCAAAGAACATCCTCAAGGCGGACATGGAGTAAAGGTGACAAAACCACTGGAACTATTGTCCATGATACCTATTCCTAACTACTAGACTAAGACATCATCGGTTTGAATGTTTGCAGGAAGTGAATATAGAAAAGGAACCGCTGTTGAGATTAATTGTCTTAGGAAAGAAGTCTCTTCCCGACCCTGCGAAAAAGAGTCGACCATTCTTCGGTTTTGTAGAGATGGTTACCACAAAGATCAACGACGTCCAAGATGCTCTTCAAGAAGGTACTTATTTCGTAATTTCCATATTCAGAAGAATATATTCGTAATGTTAATATGCTTTGAAAATTCAGAAGAATATGATACAAAGACGAGAGGGCATCGAATAAACCCAAAGGCGCGAGCACTGGGGGAAGGTGTGTACCGTATTCTAAGGCACAAATACTCGGAAAACAGAATGCACACTCATCTAGTGTACAAGTTAGAACTGCCATCAAAACACACGAAGAACGAGCCTCAGAACGAGCTCAACATCGAACGTGAGGGTTCATTCATAATACAAATAAAGAATCCCGAACAAGCAGGCGGGTCGTCAAGGTCTGATTTCAGAGGCGTGCAGAGTAAGCGCAAGGCCGTCTTCCCGGCCCACCTTCAGGGTTTGTTTGGTAGTAAACGGTTTGGGCCGGATGATCCGGTCGACTTTCTGAATTATGAAGGGTGTGAGTTTTTGCTGATATTGGCTTCTGATGATATAGAGGAGGAACTGGGGTTGGAGCTTAGACCGGAAACTGAGGAGCCAAATCCTGAGTGTTCGGATTTGGTTAAGATGCTGGGGCCGGACTGCGTGCCTACTGCACCCCTCTTTGAAGGCACCTGGGCTTAACTATACATAACAAATGTCTAGTTAGTTTCTGTTGTTAGTGTTACTCCGGCATGTTTAATCAGACAAATAGACGATGTTAGTTCGTTTTACAGAAATTGTCTTGGTACAAACTACAGATAATTGAGGTTCGATAAAATGATAAATCATCATCGTAATTAGTTACAGAGTATTATTCACGATACAGACACTGAAAGGGCTTCGATCTTATGTTGTTTTGATCTGCGATCACAGTTTTGCTGAAAGTCTATGTGATGCGAGTGAGCGGAAATCGTGATCTTCTTGCAGCATGTAAACATCATTTCTATGCACATTCACCCAAGCTTCGATCCCTTGTCCGCACTTTGTGCTCAGCAAAAACACCGTGTTTTTGAATGGTAATGCTGTCATAGACACCCATACAGGTTTTCCCCACCCGAAATCAACCTCATACAACGAAAATCTGATGCAACTACTCAACCCATAAGCCCTGTGTAAATCCTGAAGACGACACTTCCCTGTTTCAACTTCTCGTAAATAACTCGCTTCTATGTCTTTCACAGCGGCCCTGAGCTCGTCGACTGCATCAAAGCATTCTGTTTCCGTCTCAACACACGAAGCAATCTTGATGAACTTCTTCCGTAGGAAGGCGTTGACCACCTCTTGTGGACCGCCATCTCCCCATTCCTTTGCGAGCACATCTAGCTTCTCCTTCTCAAATCTTATCCTCCTCGTCACAATCCTGTCATCATCGCAGACGCGGCCTTCAGAGGCATAGATCCCGTTCAAGTCCATCACTGAAAAAAGTGACACCGCGTCAATGTCAAATTTAGCCAATTTGGTGTGATGATGATCAGTGTTGGAAACACCTCGAGCATTACGAGCCCAAGCGTCAATAAATGCAATCGAAGCTGCTGCATCAGCAATGTTAAGCGAAATGCACAGGCTGATAGCCGTCCTGCCACATGAAAACCGGTTCACTTGGACACCCATCACCATGGCATTAGTACTGTTAATGCTAACAGTTGCATCATAGGGTAACAACTTTGTTAATTCCTGGGGATCAGGATTCGCAGTAACCTCCGCCAGGGTGGCGAAAACATCAGCTATGTAAAACTCGACTCCTTCATCGTTGCAGTTGATCGATGAATTCCCCTGGATCCTTCCTGCTAGCGGATAGAACTGAACCAACGTGTTGGACAGCGAACTTTTGAGCAAGATGGTATTCTCGTGGCTGAACGGGGTTTCGTAGAAGAATATCAAAGGCATGTAGACAGGAGGTGCAGAGTGGTCAGCCATGGAGAGTTGGAGGGTCTTCAAACGATCTGGTGTTTGAGAAGACGGCTTGATCATGTCTTTCGATTTTATCTCCACTTTGAGTTTCGCCATTTCAGTTCAGTTTATTTCCTGCTCAATAGGCCTAAATAATCTCAGCTTATATGCATAATTATAATAATAGTTTAAGCTCAATGATTCTACTAATTAAATCAATTATTGTCACCTAATCAATTAATCATTGGAGCAGGTAGCAGAATTAGAGGGAATTAAGTTGTTTAATACTGAAGTCAATCCTGTATAGCATTCTGATTCAGGTGTTTTAGCTATAATACGAATTTTTATTGACGACTTGAATATAAAGTCGTTTGAATATGACATGTTCAATTTATTATTGGGGTCATCTCTCTCAATGGTGACGCCTTCAATTACTATGCGATGTGACCTGCAACCATCCCTGGCCTACTCTTTTCGGGCGTTGAATTTGTTTTTCAGCTCTCGTCTAACTTGCCTGTCCTGTCCTTACCGAAAATCTCACAATCTTTTCCTTAGAATGAAACTAGGGTTAATTCAGGAGGAAAAATGATGATGCTAAATGGGTCAAAATTTACCAATTTGGTGTGATCAGTATTAGAGACACCTGGAGCATTACTAGCCCAAGCGGGTGATAAACGCAAAAACGTACGGTGGTGAAACGCACATACTGCCACATGAAAAAAGGTTCGTTTGGACCGTCTTCGTTACTATGCTGCTGCTGCTGCTGCTGTTATTAGTAACTCCTCATTCGATGGATTCGCCTTGGTTGTCCAACGTCTTGATGAGTCTTGGTCAGGCTGGACAGATACCAAATGGAAGAGAGTCGACGCCTTGGTTCAGGTTGTCCAACGTCTTGATGATGAAACCTCAACCAACCATCAAACCCGACAAAACACTAGCTATATATCGGGTCAAACAATGGCTATACTAGATCCACCATATCCGATCCAAAGCTATTCTCGAAACAGTGGTCAATTTTTTATTTAATACTTTTAAAACTTGGTATAACTAAGCATTGAAATACATTGTACTTAAAAGCATCCCCATCCAGAATGGTTTCCACCTCATTTTTTTAATCTACGGATTTTCATTCTCCAGTGGGGTTGATTTTATTTCACCTCATTTATACTGCCTAATCATTTATTTTTCAATATTAATTTATAAGTTTATTTGTAAATCAATATTTTTATTATTGGGATCCGTTCGTGTCATTCTTCACCGAGAATGTTTTTTTCCTCGTTCTTCTCCAAGAATGACTTAATTATTCTTGGTCGAAGGATCCATCTTTATCCATTCTCCTCCAAGAATGGAGAAAGAATATGGATGGAGGTGCTCTTAGTTTCGTATGTATCCCAAATTAAAATAGGCAAGAATTTTGAGAAGAGGAGAAAGGGGACTATAAGCATACAAGTGTAAAGTGTTTACCTGGCTCAATGGTCGATCTTTGAAGTTATATAACTCGATAAGAAGGAAGCTTGTGGGAATTCTTTTACCTTGAAATGATCACGAATTAACTCCCGGCCGTTAGTATAGTTGCTTTGTGTCCCTAGTCCCAATCTTTTATACTCTATAGTTCAATCTTGTCTTGAGAAAAAGTAGGTATATATATGAGAGAAGAATTCTTAAATTTTATACTCGTATATGATAAAGAAAGTAAATGATGACCAAAACTTTCTACTAAAAACAATACTACTACTAAATGGCAAATAAATAAGAGTGAATTATTCAAAGTCGTTCTTGCTTGTCCGATCCGATAGTGCGATCATGAATCCGGCCATATCATTATCCATGGTCCTTGTCCGCAGCACATTCCAAGCGAGCATGAGCATCTATCGATGACGATAACCAAGCTAAGTACACAGCACTGCCACTGACTCATCCAGATCCAACATCAGGACGGATTCACACATACAGAAAAGCAAGCAACCTACCTAAGATTCATCATCGCATCGTCCAAATGTTTGCAACTGATCCAACAAAAAGATCATGCAATGTGGCAAACTCAAACCCTACATCTATCTCGATCATCCAAAACATCCCACATATTTGAGGCGACCGACCTATACATACGTACTGTTTGTCATCGCCATTTTAAAATACTTTCATTGTCCTAAAATTTGTGGACGGGCCAATCGGAAGATCATCTCTAATCTCAACTATGTACATGTATGTGCGGATACAAAAGGCCACGGCCAGGAGGCATCACATGGAGATGGAGTATATAGTAGGACTACTTCATTCACTTGTTATTAACTCATTATTGTTACTGCTACAATTTATAATTGTTAATTGTTATCCCTCTCTTTTGAGTTTTGGGTTGATACATACAAGAGTATAACAAATGTTTGACTTTAAAGGTTGCAATCTTATCGTACGCTTTAAAGGTCTGACGAGTACTCCTTTCCTTTCGGAAGAATAATTGTTTATTCTGCCGGCACACATTGATAAGCTGTTATCTTGCAATTACAAGAATGGTTGAGCTCACGTACGTTTTTCTAATGCAATTAATACGACTACTTTTTTGGGAAATAAATTGACTTTCATGGTTGAGAATTGCATGCATGCACGACAACTTTGGACAAACCATCTTACTCCTATAAGTTTTGACTTTTTTTTTTTTTTTTAAGTTAGGAAAGAAGGTGGGATTACATATTGTTTGGGTCCCGAGAACACATATTACATTCCTTATTATACATGAAAGCGAGATAAAAGATAACTAAAACAATAACAGTAAGAAAATAGCATCAATAGACTATGGTGAGTTGATGATGCACGGAAGGATGGACATGAACTTCATTATCGACTCCAACCAGTTTTGACTTTTGACAGCCCCAACTACCAATTTTTTTTCAACAGTAAATTTTGATCAAAAACATGTTACTTAAAGCAGTAACTAAGGTCTTGTTCTTTTGGACTAAAGTAAGTTGAACTGAACTTAACTGAACTAAAGTGAGTTGAACTAAACTAAAGTGGGTTGAAATATTGAGACAAAATGAACCTCTGAATTTGAACTGAAATGGGATGAAGTACTGAGACAAAATGAGCCTCAGAACTGAACTAAACCGAAAAAAAGTTGAAAAGAATATGGTTTAAATGATTTATTTTGTTATTATTACTTTTGATACCATTATAAGTTGGTATTCCAATAAGTTTAACGAGAAATCGTTTCTTAATTCAAAACATGGTCGTAAGACGCAAGTATATGAGAAAACTTATACATACACGAGGCCATTGGAAGAATCGGATTAAAACAGCCGATCTTCAATTCTTTGAAAAACAGAGGAGGATGAAAATGGCAACATTCAAAGTCTAGTGCCCTATGCACCTGTTAGTACTAACTATAACAAGGGCATTGTAATGGCGGTCCAAGTGAACCGTTTTTCATGTGGCGGTATGGCTATTGGTGTGTGCGTGTTTCATACGGTTGCTGACGCAGCAGCTGCGACTGCGTTTATCAACGCTTGGGCTCGTAAGACTCGAGGTGCTTCTAATGATGAAAACACGGAATCATTGATTAAGTTTGACGCAGCGTCCTTTTTTCCTCCCTTGGACCTCAACGGAATATATAACCCTGAAGACCGTATTTGTAAGAAAAAACTTGTGACGAGGAGGCTGATATTTGATAAGGAGACATACATTAGACGCGTTGAAAAAGGAATGTGATAACGGGCGACAGGGGACTAATCCTGCGACAAGAGTTGAGGCGGTTTCTGTCTTCTTTTGGAAGAAGTTCATTAAGATTGCGAGGGCTAAGCCGACACCTCCCAAGATTTTCAACATAACCCAAATCGTAAACTTGAGGACAATGAAGGGGTCGCCGGTCTCAGTGAACCACCAGGGGAACCTTTACTGGACTACATACACACATACCAGAACTAGACTAGAGCGAGGCGGTAGACATTCTGAGGGCGGCTGTGAAAATGATCGATTCCAGTTACGTACCAAAGATCAAAACGGGCGAGTGTCTTGTGGAATTACAGAAGGCGTATCAGAGGTTTTCTCCGGAGGAAGGAAACTTTTGTAGGTTGAGTAGCTTGGTTAGGTTAGGTGCCGCTGTATGAGCCTGATTTCGGGTGGGGAACACCTGTATGGGTATCTCAGGCCACAGTACCGTTCCAAAACATGGTGTTTTTGCTGCCGACAGGGAATCGAAGCTTGGATGAATGTGGTGGAGCAGGATGCTGCCAGGCTCGCTTGAACAGGATCACGAGTTTCCTTCTGCTACTATGCGACCAGCGACCGGCAACCTGCAACCATCCCTACTCTTTTCGGGGGCTCTCTAGTTTCTAGTCGTCCGTCATCACATTTAATTTCTTTTTCAGCTCGTCTAACTTGTTCTTACCGAAAATCTCACAATCTTTTCCTTAGAATGAAACTAGGTACGATTCAGGTGAATGTGGTGTGATAGGGTAATAGAGACCGTGGTTACTATATATGCTACTGCTGATGTTAAGAGGTGCATTTCGGATCTGGATTGGCTATAAGTAGTTTCGCCAGGGTACATGTACATCTCCTCTATGTGTCAGGCTCAACGGATACCAAATGGACGAGAGTCGACGCCTCTAGTAAACCCACCAACTGTTGAACCCTGCAAAACACTCCGTTCAATGACAACAACCACTCCCGGCCGGGTCGTTCTACTTGGACAACCATTTTTCATGTGACCCAAACCCAACCTGAATGACCCGATTGTGACCTGTTACCGATTTGGTATTAAACTAGTATTAATAACGTGGGTGGCCTGCTATTTCCAAGGCGACGTGACACTAACTAAATAAGTACTCTAGTTCCTAAATATATTAGACATGAATCATGAATCATGAATCATGATATGATCCGACTCATTTCAGAAGAATAATTGCGTACAGTATTAATTAATTAATTAAATAAACTGAGTGGCGGTAAGGTGCACATTGATATACTCCCACTTTTCTTGTTTGTTCGAGTAGTTGAGTTTTCTTCCCACTATTCTTTTTTTGGATTTACTTTTAATCATTGTTTATTCTTCCTTTAATTCTTTATTCTTTAAATTCACCCCTAACCCAACACCTTTTAACTTAATATCCAGGGAGTATAAATTGTTACTTACTCGTATCTTAGAAGAATGGTTGAGGCCACGTTTTGTAATGGTGTAAGTTGCATTACTTTTTTGAGATCAAATGAATTGACTTTCTTGGATGATTGTATCTGTCTGCATGCACCACAACTTTGGATAAACAATCTAAAAAAAAGATTGAATGAATATCACCGAATCGTCTTCCCTTTCATTATACTCCCCAATTTTTATTTTTGTCCCGCTTTTCTTTTTCAGTTGAGTTTGATATTTGTCTCATTCTCTTTTTTAGGCCATAACATGTAGTTCACATTTACTCTCCTTTTCTTTCTCCTCCTTTTTTTTGTCACTCATTTCCCCTCAATTTTCATCCCAAAAGTAAATGGAACAATAATATGAACTCGGAGGGAGTATATAACAACAATTCGACTCTAACATTAGTGGTGAAACATAGCATGTGCAGACACATGAGTGACACGGTTACAATTGTGCGGTACAAAAGACCAGCAAATACAATCAAAGTTACTCGTACAAGCAAATGCAAGAATGTCATAAATAATCAACTAAACCCGTGTCATAATTGTTCGCACCAAAAATTATACCGTAAATTCTCAAACAATTATGCAAGCGTTGTACTTTCCGAACTTACATTGTACTTACCGAGTAATATATTCAACTTATCAATTTACGAACCAAACCCGAGTATGCTAAAATGAATCTATAATTATACTGAAATCACCAATATTTTATACTACACGTACCTGATGCGGAGTATTAATTATTGTTGGTTTGTTAGACCTATCTAGTTGGTTCTTCAATACAATACATTTTAATAATAAAAACATGCTCCTAATTTAAGTATATAAGTTGAGACTAAAACTAATACTAATGCACCAACATTAGAAGAAACAAAATAAAAACTGGGTATCTTCTGTGTAAAGTAGAGGATAGATCAAAATGGCAACATTATTATTCAAAGTCGAAATAAAGTCGAAAGACATGATCAGACCCGTTTCCGAAACACCAAATCACCTCAACACCCACCAACTCTCCTTTCCTGACCAATTTGCACCTCCTATTTACATGCCTCTCTTATTCTTCTACAAAACTCCCCATAATACTACTAACTATAACTCCCAGACCACCATCGAATTGCTCAAAAACTCGCTCTCCCACACATTGGTTCACTTCTACCCGTTAGCTGGAAGGGTTGGCCCCAACTTATCTGTCGACTGCAACGATGAAGGAGTCGAGTTTTACGAAGCTGATGTTTCAGCTACCCTGGCGCAGGTCGTAGCTAATCCTGAGCTGGAGGAACTAGGAAGGCTGGTGCCCTATGCACCTGTTAGTATTAACTCTAACAAGGGCATTGTAATGGCGGTCCAAGTGAACCGTTTTTCATGTGGCGGTATGGCTATTGGTGTCTGCATTTTTCATACGGTTGCTGATGCAGCAGCTGCGATTGCGTTTGTTAATGCTTGGGCTCGTAACACTCGAGGTGTTCCTACTGATGAAAACACGGGATTGATTAAGTTTGACGCGGCGTCCTTTTTTCCTCCCTTGGACCTCAACGGAATATACAACCCTGAAGACCGTATTTGTAAGAAAAAACTTGTGACGAGGAGGCTGATATTCGGTAAGGAGACGTTAGAGGCCTTGAAAAAGGAATGTGATAACGGGCGACAGAGGAATAAACGACCTGCGACAAGAGTTGAGGCAGTTTCTGTCTTCTTTTGGAAGAAGTTCATTAAGATTGCAAGGGCTAAGCCGACATCCCCCAAGATTTTCAACGTAACCCAAATCGTAAACTTGAGGACAATAATAAAGGGGTCGCCGGTCTCAGAGAACCACCAGGGGAACCTTTACTGGACTACATACACTCATACCCCAATCGAACCAGAACTAGACTATAAAGAGGCGGTAGACATTCTGAGGGCGGCTGTGAAAATGATCGATTCCAGTTACGTACCAAAGATCAAAACGGGGGAGTGTCTTGTGGATTTACAGAAGGCGTATCAGAGGTTTTCTCCGGAGGGAGGAAACTTATGTAGGTTTAGTAGCTTGATTAGAATGCCGCTGTATGAGCCTGATTTCGGGTGGGGTGAACCGATATGGGTATCTCAGGCTACAATACCGTTCCAAAACATGGTGTTTTTGCTGCCGACAAGGTGCGGACAGGGAATTGAAGCTTGGATGAATGTGCTCGAGCAGGATGCCGCCAGGCTTGAACAAGATCAGGAGTTTCTTTCGCTCGAATCGCTCAGTATTCGAGCAAAGCTGTAACAATGTGCCAGGACTAAAAAAAAAATGATCAGGTGAGAGATTTGATTTCATTAACGTTATTGGGAGACCGTATCTTATAAATTTTGTAATACAATGAAATGTTATCAATCAATTACAAATAAAAGCAGCTTCCAGGCTCCCATTCTATACTAAGTCATATGTTTCACGTTTCTGAAAAATCACAATTACCGCTACAAAACTGAGTTGCTCCAACAAAATATAACCTTCCGTGATTCAGATTCTCGTCACATTTCTTCAGTCTCACAGACACAGAATTCTTCGATACATGATCGGGACTCCATAAGCAAATCACTTTCAAGATAAACTGGCTTGAGCCATCGCTTTCAAGATAAGCATGTTCGTCACATCTCATTTCTTGGCTTTTCTTCTTCTTTTCTTGTCTCTCGTTTCTGGTTGACTGTCAGTCAGTCTCGCACGCTTTATGGCGTCCAATTTTGATTTAGCATCTTGAAAAAGTCCATCGTTTTTCGTAGCCCTTAATTGCTGGAATAACATAAACGCATCATGTATCACCTTCTTTTTAATCAGTAATTATTGTATACGCCCGTTGTACCATGCGACAATAGTAAAAATTTACAGTTTATGATAAAAAAATACTCTGTATCATTTTAGGTTAGTTAGTTACCACTTTCAGATAAATAGTTACCCATTTTTCATATTAAAACGTGGTCACTATTTAACTCAAAGTGGTCAGTAAATAACATAAAGTGGTAACTTTTTACCATACAAACGGTTGTATACTATCATTTGTGCTTTTTAATTTGCACAAACAGAAACACAGCTACATGCCTACATTGGGCTACACCATAATACTCAAAAGACAGCAAAACACGTACCGAGATATGGTTCATAGCAGCAAGGTTATATCCAATATTGTCTCTGCATTCCTGTTACATAAAGACAATTGTTACGCACACAGCTGAATCTTAGCAAACTTAGTTCACGGCTTTACATTGAATGTCCACACAAATTTCGCTTTTGTACATGTAACTATAGTTGTTTGCGAAACAATTGACAAAGTTAAATTTTGAGTCAATTTCTAAAATTTTCCCACTAGAATCAATAACCTAGACCATAATGGCTATTTTTATCAAGGATCTACGGAATGGATCAATTACGAGATTTGCAAGACATTACTTTTTCGACAAATTGGCAAACTACTCCCCGAGTTCAATTTCCGAAGAAAAAAGTTGGAAGCACCAGCCGTTTACAAAGCAGAAGAGTAAAGGTGCAAGAATACCTTTGCTTTTGCATGCAGCACATCCTTCAGATCACTCAAAAGAGGTCGAGCTGAAGGTGTGCTAGTCAACTGACGATGATGTGTCTGCTCGATTATTATTGCCACTCTGCAGATGAGTTCAATCTGTAATTGCAAATCTTCATGGTATTAATATTTTAAGCATCTTCATGGTATTAATATTTTAAGCATTAAAGTTCTGGACTATTCAACATAAACCTACTCAATTACTAATCTTCTAGAAAACTAAAGACACTAAAGCTTCAAATAAAAAAACATGAAACACCTTTCCATCGTACATCTATTATAGAAATATAGAATCACACCTTTGAGGATCGAAACTACAACAATGAATATAAAAGACTGGATTGCATAATATTAACACTGTAATCGTAACTGAAGTATGACCTTTTCAGTATTTGTTGTCCAGTTTCTCAAATAAGAAAGCAACTTTAGAGCATCTGAAAATGGCACTGCCTGCAACAAATACAGCAGAAAGGGATGTTAGTAGAGAATTCAATGCTGGGATAGGATAATGCAATCACAACCATGCTGGAAGTTCTATGCATGCTTTTATCAACAAGCCAAATGAGACCAGACTTTCATTTTACAATAATTTTGCTAACACGGCCATAGATGATTCAAAGTAGCAAACTTAGTCTCGCCTTTGGTTCCTACATCGATAATTAACGTTTCACATACAAATAACACGGCCATTCAAGTCTTGTGTTCAGAAGGCAATACGATTATAACAGCATATTTTAAATGAGACTTTAACTGGCGAGTGCAAGATGAATAAATTAACGTTTCACATACAAGTAACGTTTGCTCCAGGTCATTAGTCTGAACTTTGGAAAGTGATCGAAGAACATAATCAGTAGGTGATAGCCCAAGCATAAGCATATTAGGGACGAACTTGGAGGCTTTGCCCAGTTTTTTCTCCTCCTGCACATCACATTTCATAAACCAATCTAGTAAGTATAAAGCACAGAGTCCACAATCGCAAAAGCATTCTTCACCTTTGTGCAGGAAAGAAAAAAAACAAATTGATTCATTTCAAAAAAAAAAAAAACTACCCAAAAAACAAAACAGTAATGGTTAGGACTTAGGACAAATTATCATTGCAGAAGGACCAAGCTCAAACCAATAACGCCAATATGTAATGTTTGACCTGGAAAAAACTGCATATACCAGGAAGATAATCGTGTGCCTAAAATGGCCTGTCTGACTCTCAACATCTACACTATGCCCTGAAATGCCAGATATGCCATGTCTAGGAAGAGCCAAAGAAAACATCAAGTTTTCACCATACATGCAACACAGCTTGAGCTATAAGTACCTCATGTTCAGTAATACGCCGGACTTCAGCCTCAGCTATGTCCAGTGCATCAATGATTAAGTCAGTTGCAGTTAATGTTTCTTGTGTTTTCTTTCCAGCTGCTGCCACAGCACCTTCCTCAGGAAGTTCTTCCTTTGGGTCGTACTTACTTTCAAATGCACCGTCAAGATCGGCTTCAAACATCTCCTCCAACCTTTTTTCTTTCTCTTCCTGCATATGTTGTCTTGCCAAAATCATTTAAAAAAAATAGTCCTGAAGGCTCGCTATTGAAATAGGGATAAGGCAGCACCTCAATGAAAAAGGGTTCATCAGTTCTATCCCAACGACGTATGGACTTGTCCTGTGATCCTGTGACAACAAAATCACCACGACTGCTGATTGCAAGACACCATACCTCAGCATGATGCCCTTCAAGAGTTAAAAGCAACTCAAATTTATCGGCATCCCAAAACTTCAGAAGCCGATCATTCCCAACACTGAATACATAGTGAGTATTTGGAACAAATTTCACATCCATGACGCTGCCACATTCAAAATAGTTCAATGGTGAAGCATTAGACCAAAGATAATTAAAAACTCAATAAGTAAACGACCAAAGAGGCAAAGACACGTACCTAGCAGCATGAGCGAACATGGATTTATGGCAGTCGCCAAAGTCCAAACCCCAAATCTTCAAATTTTTATCGGAAGAACCAGTAACAATCAAGTCTCCATCAGATGATACATCCATACACAGAACGGGCAACTTGTGACCATACAGAGTAAGGTAAGGTTTGAGGGTATCCAAATAGAAGACCTAAAAAGAGTAACACGTGTCAGAGCAAGTGCAGAATGCTGAATGAGAACGGATTAAAGAGTTTAATCATTATACGTTGAGTTTTAAGAATATCTGTAAGCTTAAAAAAATCAGAAATAACCATATTAACATAAAACTAAAAGTGGCTAATTTAGCAAGAAGAAAGTAGTTTAACAATAGCAATCCCAGAAGTAGGCCATTCCAGCCAAAATACCTTCACATTACTGTCCTGCAATGCAACGGCGATATATTTTGCATCTGGGCTTATAGCAATCTTAACAACTTCATCACTCATAGTCATTGTTCTCACATTAGACACTGTTAGTCTCTCTGCGGCCTGCATGTGAAAGTAGCAAATTGTTACTAAAATGCAACAGGATAACGTTTCCAACTCCTACAGGCAAGCAAACACAAGCTTCATGTTATGGATGGGAGTTGCTCTTTCATACACGGAATTTACTATATCATACATGCCACTCCCGACTCATTTTCACTTAATCTTCTCTAAACCTATTTACTCCCACTTTTCCCACTCTCTTTTATCTAAACCACCCACCACCTTCATCTGGTCACCCCATCTTAACCGGACAACAACCACCACCCACCGGAACATCACCATTCACCAAGCCCCACACTTACCCCTACCCTAACCTTCGCCACCCAATCCCATCGTCTACTCCACTACCACCCCCTGCCAAGTGTCACTCCATCCCAAACAACCATCACCGCCCACCACAGCTCCACCCAGCTAGTCACCGGCCCCACCCTTCGCCACTCAGACAACATTGTCTGCCCCCACCACAACCCACGCACACTCTCCAATCTAGGCCACAGAGCCCCCGCTGTACATTCCCTCCTCCCACTGCTGCAAGCAACCCTACCCTAGCATGCCGTCCTGTCCTCTGCAACCCTATCCCCACCACGCCGCCAACCCCACCACAACCCATGATTGAACAAAAACCTTAATTGATAAAAAAAAGATTTAAAAATTAGAAAAAGGAAATAAATTGAATCAATAATTGACAATTTTCAAAGCAATTAGGTTACATTTTGAGATTGAGAAAAGGAGAGCATTTTGTTTGTTTTGTTTAAGGGGAAGGATATTGTAGGCTGTAGGGAAATATTACTAAAAAATGTATAATTGAGGAAATCCCGTGTATGAAAGAGCAATTCCGTTATGCACCAAAGCAATGTTGTCTATGTGACAACTCGAATGAGAAAATTTCAAACCAAAAGCGATTAGTTCAGAGATCATAAAGGACTCACTTCACCAGATTTTTTCAGTTTTCGATATTCCCAAAACTTAACATCACGGTCTGTGCTTCCCGTTACAAAACCAACATGGGCACTTTCATCAGGAATAGCTGCAATTGACCTTAGATCACCTCCATGAGCATTAACTACTTCCACACGTGTGGCACTAGCAACATCAATAATTTCTACATTTCCAGCTTTGGTTCCAACAAGTGCATACTTGTTGCTGGCAGACTTGTTGCTTGAGTGAACGGGAACAAACATACTGCACAACCCATATTCAGAATCAATAGTTCGGAGACTGTTAGCAGTACTGGGGTTCCAAATCTTGACTGCATTATGAGTGGTCGACAATAAAAGAGAGTTATCGGGGCTTAAACAGAGACTTCTCACAACAGATCGGTGACCTGCAAGCTCAATAGAGTTTATTGGCTTTATTCCTCTCTCGGAATCACCTTCGATTGGATAAATTTCTACTGAATTGTTGTTCAACGACATGGCTAATGTCGCCACAGAATTCTTCAGATTCGTGGGGCAGAAAGAAATGGAACATATCTTCTTCCCAGCTCTAATGGTTTGAAAAATCTTGAATATATCACCAACTACAATAGCAGGAATGTTTTCCTCTTGTGTAGCATGATTATCACCTCCATCGCTGGAACCCTTTTTCTTCTCTGTCTTCTCCTTTTTCCTCTTAAGTCTGCGCTTAGCCTTTTGCTTGGACTCAGCCTCATCTAGTACACGAAATATCTCAACCATCTTCCCTGCCACATGACAGGCAAGAAAATTACCGGACTTATTAAATCTTAAGGTCGCAACTCGGTCCTTTGTTTGTCTCGCAACTTCGCCAAAGGGCTTCAAGACATCCCATTTATTAACCGCCGAGGCAAAGCCGTTATTCACAGTTTCATCGGGCTTATCTTGAGATGGGTTCCTTTCGTCATCAGGCTTTACTACAGTGTAAAAACGAAGCTCAGGGTCTGCTGAACCTGTTACCAAGTATCTCTCCTCCGGATCACAGGCAATAGACCAAATTTCACTATGATGGCCACTAATTGTTTGCATACAGTATTGTGTCTCAAGATCCCAAACTTTCAACAACTTGTCCTTGGAGGAGCTAACTAATTTCTTGCCAGAATCCAAGAAGACCAGATCCGTGACCTAAGATTGAAAAAAAGGTAAGAGACAGGGAGGGGGTGGGGTCAAATGCTTACAAATCATCAGCTAACATTCAAAGAACTAGTTAAAAGAAGCTACTGTAAAACCTGATCGCGGTGACCACGAAGACGATATAGACCAGTTTCACCAACAACATCCCACACGATAATATCATTCTCTTTGCTACCAGATGCTAGAGTTGAACCATTCTTACTGAAAACAAGAGCCGACACAGCTCCTTTGTGTCCATTCAACGTTGTTTCACAAGTCCCTTTATCTAAATCCCACAGTCTTATACTTCCATCTGCATACCCAACAGCAACCTGAAATCACCAAAGGAAACAAAAACTTTAAAAAAAGGTGTGGTATCAAATGTCAAACAACTCTCAGAGTTAACCTCATCCCTCACAATTCTTGTAGTGGTAAAAATACTAATGTACTCTAGTGCCAAACAGATAAAGTGTGTCCAATTTAGTTTAGCAGGGAAAAACCCGCTTCTGCAAATCAATAGGAGAATGGGAATGTACCAGTGAAGAGGGGGAAAGGGCAAGAGCAGTAACGCCAAGAGACGGACCAGGAGAAGAAGAGGACGGAGATAGATATTTAGAGCAAACAGCTTGACGAACATGCCAAACTCCGACCTTATCGAGAGCAGGTAATAGAAGGAACTTGCCAGAGTTGTCATAGCTTATGTTTGATTCACCTGATGCTATCACTCCAAACACTGCATTTTGTTCATACCGCAGGTACGACTTCACCATCTTATATAGCTGTCAAACCAACAGCTGTATTTCAGTGAATAATGAATAAAGCGCAGGCATTTGTTACCCTCAAGTGGAGAGCATATTACATAAAAATAGAAACCAATGGTGTCGGACTCGGCATTAGACGCGGCTAGTCGCAAGTGAGACTCGAACCCCTGGCAGCTCTTGACTTCTTCTCAGACTCGGCAATTTCTAGCGGCGTACCCGGTACAGGTACAGGTACAGACACGAAATTGAATTTTAAATATACTGAAAAATGCAACGAAAGTAAGTACCTTGAATCACAAACAAATGATTGAATGAACGACGAAAGAGGTTAATTTGGGATCGATGGCTTAGAGTGAATACAGTGGAGGCGTCGGCGGCGGCGGACGGTGGTGGAAATTGGGGTTGTAGAGAAATCGAATGGAGGAGTGATTTTAGGGTTAGTGAGATTAATGAAATTGAGAGAGAATAGGATGAATTAGAGTGAACCAGCTGACTAGCTCTGTGTCTGGGTTTCGGGGGGTTTTGGGTTTTAGGGTTTAAGCTCTTCTAGTTCTGGGTTTAGGTTTCACCGTTTGAGTCACGGTTCAAAATTTTCGGTTCTTAAGCATAAAAAATGGGTCGGGTCTGGTCGAAATTTGATGGGCCCAGTAACAAGGCCTGCTCTAAGACTATGTTTATCTCTTGGTTTCTTTTACCAAGGTTCAATCCATATTAAATTATATTTTATTCACAACCTATTCTATCAAACTCACACCACATCTTTGGACAAGTGGTAAGGTGGATAAAAGACGGAGGAGGTCCTCTTTCCACCTAGTTGAACAAAAGTAAGGTTGAGTCCACATTTTTTATCATTATTTTACCTTTCATCCTCCTTTTCTACCTTTTTTTCAACCTCCAATAAACATAGTCTAAGCTCACAGAAGTTGTGTAACTTGAAGGTCTTCAACTAATTTCTCCTGTGATAAAGTTATTATAATGGATTAAATAATACTCCGTAACTATTTGTGTAGAAAAATCAAAATATTGGTACCTAATACAGAGTATTTTGTATTTTTCTATGCAAATGAATAATATTTGACTGTCAGTATAACAGAGTGACTGATAATTCTATAAGACTATGTTTATCCTTTCATAAACTTCACCATGGTCCAACATATATTAAATTATTTTTTATTAACAACCTACTTCATCAAAGTCACACTAACCTTTCTACCTTTATCCACCCCTTCCTTCACCATATCCTACACATATATATTAATCTATTAAATCATAAGTACTAATTTTTTTTTGTTTTTAAATTTGTCACCAATTAAAAAGGGACAAGTGTTAAGGTGTGTTAAGGTGGAGAAAAGGTGGAAAAGGTCCTCTTTCCACCTAGTTGAGCCAAAAGAAGATTTGGGTCCAAATCTTTTATCATTATTTTATCCTTCACACTCCTCTTCCACCTCTTTTCCAACCTCCATTAAACATGGTCTAACAACAAGAATTTGTACATTTAGTTCTTCGTCTTCTTAATTTCTCCATTCTTCTTCACATCCTCCATCTTCGATAATGGCGATTATCTCAGGTAACATTCTTCGGCTTTTCCGTTCTCAATCTCAACTTGGTTTTGTGTTAGCATTCACCAATGTCATCGTAATATTGCGTATTCCAAACCCCCCCCCCCCATTAATATGATTAATGATCCCCAATTATTCATTGATTCCGTTCGAGAACAATGTTGATTAGGGTTTTCTAAAATTGATAGTCCTGTTTCCATATTCCATCAATTGAACTCTCTCCGCCCTCCCCCCTTCTACTATTGTCTTCAATCAGTTGACAGTTGGATACCGTATTATTGTGAGACTTCTGTTTGGTATTAAATGATAAGGATTGAAGTGTATTACAAATTGCAATTGCAATTATGTTGAATGCATTAGGTTATTTATTTCATTACAAACTCAATTTCGACAACTAACCCTAGGTTTTCTGTTGTTTTACAGTAAACTATGCGGTATGTCTTACAGTAAGTGTTCAGACAAACTGCATAGTTCTACCATTAACAAATCTTACAGTTTTGGTCGAATCCTGCGCGATATGACTGAACGACACTCATGGTCTTCATCAAGCATGGCAGCATCATGCTCGAGCAATTGCACCCAAGCTTCAATTCCTTGTCCGCATTTTGTGGGCATCAAAACTGCCGTGTTCTGGAATGGTACTGTAGTGATAGATACCCATACAGGTTTACCCCATCCAAAATCAACCTCATACATCGGCATTCTAATCACGCTAGTAATCCCACAAAAGTTTCCCTCCTCTCGAGAAAACGACTCAGAATCCTTTTCTACTCCTGTTTTGATCTTTGGTAAGTAACTCAAATCGACCTTTTTCAGAGCCGCCCTGAGCATGCCTACTGCCTTGCTGTATTCTATTTCTGGTTCGACTGGCGTGTGGGTGAATGCATTCCAGACAAGGTTACCCTGGTGATGCTCTGGGATAGGTGATCCCTTTATTGTCTTCAAACTTACAACCTGCCACACATTGAAAACCTTGGGAGGCGTTGGCTTAGCCCTCGCAATCCTAATGAACATCTTCCATATGAAGGCGGTAACCACCCCCGTTTTGGTCGGGGGACTCTCTAGGCGCCCATCATCACATTTCTTTTTCAGCTCGTCTAACTTCTCCCTCTCGAAAATGAGTCTCCTCGTCACAATTTTCCCCTTACAAATGCTGTTTTCATGGTCGTTAGACCCGTTCAGGTTCACACTAGGAAAAAAAGATGTCGTACCAAATGTAACTGCATTATTAGAAAGTCCTCGAGTGCTACGAGCCCAACCAGTGATAAATGCAACAGCAGTTGCTCCATCAGCAACCTTATGGCAAATGCTCACACTTATAGCCATACCGCCACATGAAAAATGGTTCACTTGGACCGCCGTTACTATACTGCTGTCATTAATAGGTTCACAGGGTAACAGCCTTATTAATTCCGCTGGATCTGGATCAGCTATAGCTTCCGCCAGACTGGCTAACACATCAGCTTCGTAAAACTCAACCCCTTGATCGTTACAGTCGATAAATAAGTTGGCTTGAACCCTTCCAGCCAGCGGGTAGAAGTGAACCAGTGTCTGTGAGAGCGAGTTTTTGAGGAATTTGGTGGTAGTTATGGAGTTAGGAGATTGGTAATAGAACATGTAAGGCATGTGAATAGGAGGAGCAGACAGGTCTGCAGAGGAGAGATGCAGGATCTTAAGATGATCTGGTGTTTCAGAAGAAGGCTTTATCATTTCTTTCGATTTTACTTCGACTTTGAATGTCGCTGCCATTTTGATCTACTTTGGTTCTTTGATCTTTTGTGGTTGCATTTGCATTTGCATTGATCTATAGCATAAATCTCAGCTTATATGCATAGATACAACCATCTGTAAACAAAAAAATAGTTTATTTTTTTTTTTTGGGAATAGTGATTGCAGATTTAGAATTAAAAATTGTGAAGTCAGTGATTCATGGGCCTGGCTATCATGAATCAAGTAGGGAGTAGTTTATCAGCACTGCAAGTTTACTACTTGTTCAAGCATGTGTCCTGAATCCTGATTGCTGGCAGTTTAATACTCCCTCCGTTCCAATGAATTGTTTGCCTTTGATTTTGACACCAAGGGTAAGAGGTCCAATTAGGAGGTGACATGTGGAGCAAAGGGTCATATTACATATAAAAAACATTCTTAAAATAGAAAGGCAAACAATTCATTGAGACGCCCCAATATGGAATAAGCAAACAATTCATTGGAACGGAGGGAGTACTCAAGTAAAGTGCCAATAGTGTTTTCATCATCACTTGACGGTTCAGTTGCACGTTTGCTTTTTCACATTTGCTGATTGTGTTTTACACCATCAATATCTTTCATTTTATGTTAACAAAATTTTTAAAAAAATTGATATTTTTAATCTACTCATAAACACGAGTCAAACAAGATCTCACGTGACTGTATTTTTTCTTATAGATTATTGAGAATATTAACGATTCTCCTGAATTATGAATTGTGTCCAAAAGAGAAGCGTACAGTTTGGATTTGAAGTAGGGAGTATTTTTTTTCGAAATTAATTTTTCTATCTTAGAACATTACTCGATCATCTCTAAAAAAAATTAAATTTCCGATATTACCCTTCTATTCTAAAACAGATTTCATTTTTTTTCCCTACTCTACTCAAATTTCTAAAATTTTCAAACCGATATTTTTTCCAAAGTAAAATATGTAAAAGCTTTTCAAGTATCATTACAATTTCAGCTTTAGGTTTTAAGTACATTACATGCTAATGGTAGACAACTCGCTGAATATATGAGGTTATTTATATTTCATTACAAACCTTGTGGGTTCATTACATGAGGTTATTTAGAGTTTTGCATGAATCCTGTCTCTGCTGTGCAATGCTAGTGAACGAAACTCATGGTCTTCTTCAAGCTTAGCAACATCAGATTCGATTCCCTGTCTGCACTTTGTAGGCAGCAGAAATGTGGTGTTTGGTAATGGCAATGTGGTCACAGACACCCATACCGTACCGGCGTTCCCAATCCGAAATCAACCTCATACACCGGCATTCCAATCAAGCTACTGAACCCGCAAAAGTTGCCTTCCTCTTGAGAAAACCTTCTCAAATCCTGAAAACACTCTCCTGTTTTCATCTTCCACAAATAACTGCTGTCGATCTTTTTCACAGCCGCCCTCAGGATGCCTACTGCCGCTTCACTGTATTCTATCTTTGGCTCGGTTAGGGTGTGCATGTAAGTAGTTGTCCAGACTCCAGACAAGGTTCCCCTGGCAGTTCTCCGAGATAGGCGATCCCTTCACTGTCCTCAAGTTTACAACTTGCATGTAAGACGGTTTTTTTCGCTCTTTTGTTTTTGTATTGATCGAGCATGAATTAATTTATGTTTATATATGCAAACAATCCTCTCAAAAAATTATTTTTGGAGAATGTAGCATGCATTATAAAATTTTATGGGATGTAAGATAACACCTTATTTTTCATGAGTAAAGTAGTTTATTGTACATTAACGTATTCTATGCCATGCCTGCAAATCGCGCAAAGTTTATTACTCCAAGTCCATCAGATAGCGTACTGTGTTCAGTTACCAGCAAACGTGAGTTGTGCAACACAAATTAGACGAAAATATTCGTCGTAATATTTCAATTGATCAAGTATAATACACTAGGAAACATAAAAGTAGAGTATATAATGACGGGCAAAGTATCTATCTCATCTATGCATATGATCTCGTGATATTTGACTCGTTCTATTCTTAAGACGGATATATCTGTCACAAGAAAGATTATTCTTTATGAAATGCATGCAAATCTCGTAGAGTTTAATAGGAGTACTCAAGTCAATCATCTTCGAGACCATGTTATTTCCAGCTTATATTCATACATTTTCAGTCCAGTTTAGTTAAATTCACACTTTCAATTCAATCTAGTTCAGTTTAGACAATTTCAACTACAAAGAAACCGGACCTTAATCATATCATAGAAATAAGTTAAATAAAAAGTTAGATTCTTTCTGGTTGAAATGAACTTAATAAAACTTAATTGATTAAGTTTAAATTGAACAAAATAATGACCAATTAATTCTGACAAATTGAAATTAATAGAGATAAATTCAATTGAATTAAACTTCATTTAATTACTTTTTTTTTTTTTATCTCATCCATTTATTTGTGTTTTATATTCATTGCGAAAATTATTTTAATTAAAGACAAACAAATAAATATAAAGTGAGTATTTTTTTTTTGTACAACGACTAACAAAAGAAGTAGGCTCGTAAAAATAAGGATTTTGGAGGAACGTTATCCATTTTTTGAAATAGAGGAGTTGGTTTCAAAGATTGCCACTTTCTTCAAATTCTGATACTCCCCATTGCTTAATTTCCATCAAACAGGTGAATTAAATTAAATACCCACAAAATTCGATTCACATTCACCCAAGTTTTAATTGAAGCAGCAGTCGAATTATCAAGAATTTACTACTATGTGGGTTGCAGCAATTACCCCACTCAATTTTTCCGGTAATTTCATCCTCAAGCATCGTCACTGCCGCCATCAGTCTGATCAATTCGGGTTTCGGGTTCGATGTTCCGATCCTCAGTCTTCTAATCCAAGGGGTTTTGGCACTCAGGATGATTCTAATGTAACTTCAATTTTAATTTTATTCCATTGAATTGCATTCTAAACATTACTGAGTTCATTACTGGAAGCCATTGTAATTGGAAGTTGATGATTTGCTTGTTCAGGTTAAGAAAAGGAAGGATCAGATTCAAAAGGGCACGCTTTTACAGCAAAGGTTTCAACTTTTTTTTTTCGTGTATTATTGTTTCATGACATGACATTATTGCTGTGTTTTTTACTTGCTAAATAGTTGGGTCAGTGTCGGATTAGAAAATTTTCTTCATGGGTAAATGATTTACGTTAGCTGGCCCCAAATCTTTTCGAGACTAAGTCTGTGATGTTGTTGTTGTCCGGATGGAAATTTAAAGCTATGTGTATATAGAAGGTGTAAAGTTTCGTTTTTTGGCTTAAAAATTGGCCAAATTACGCAAAAATGATTAGTTTCGGTGTTCTGGGACATGACATTCTTGACAGTAGAGACATTGGTTGGGTGGATGTACAAGTGAGTGAAGTTCATCAAGTTAGCTTGGCAAATATGTTCAAGAAAAAGTGGACTACGCAGAATATTAACTTTGAAAGTGTTAATGAAGAGGGTTCCTTATGTGCTATAAAGGGGAGGCAAGCATTAAATGGCTGATATGATTTCGGCATAACTTGAATTCAGTGGCTTTACGTCGAGAAGAACATGATGGAAGTGCTTTTTTCATGGAGTTACTATGGCTGTGAAATTTATCATCTAAATTATGTTGTGATTTACGGTATTTCGTGTTACAAGGAGTATGGTATGTGCATATTGTGAAATAGTTGTTGTTGACATAAAGCCACTGAAGTCCTTCTTACTCCTCCCCCTATTTCACTTAATAACCTTGGAGACGTGATAATCATTACTCATGAAGACAAGACTAGACAATATTGTTGTCTGGGAACAGACTCGGTGTGTTTTCTATGTAAGAGAAAGGGTGCATATGCTTTGTCCCCTCTTAGCTCGTGAACCGTGGGAGCCTTTGAGGGACTTGGATAATGGAGTTGTTTTGGTTGGTAAAGAGAGAATTGGAGAGTTAAAGACTTTGACCCTCGAGCGTTTTTAATTTTTTAGAAAGATGGTTTGCTTCATCACATCAATGCTCAATTTTGCTCGAAGAATACTTGATTGAATGTCAAAACTAATTTTTTTAGTGCTTTGAACTGTATATGTAGCACGTTCTAAGTTCTAACCTTGTGTATTTTTGTTGATGCAGTAATTCAATAAGCAAGGAGCTACCTGGTCGTAAGTGGGTCTTTTATCTTCTTCTGTATATGGGTGCTATATCATAGAAAAAAGGGTGTTTTTTTATCACGTCTAATCCTAAGTCCTGAAATTTAGCCTGAAACATCCATGATTGTCTTACGATTAGTTCCTATTTGAGTTTGGATCTACGTAGTAATAAAATAGTGCTTGTTTTCACTAATCTTCCCAAGTCCTGTTCAGACATTTGTTTGAACTATTGCGAGTATAGTGCACAATGGTCTACATAACTCTTTTTGAAAAATCCACTAGAATATTTCATGCTGGTCTTCATCTAAACTGAAGCATGACAATCTTGTAGAAGCACCTGGAGTGACCTCAAGGCTTGACAAAGTGTATATTCAGAATCCGTCAGATCTCCAGTTCGAGAAAAAACTTGAAGCTGTTAAAAGGTGCAATCATTGAAAATATTCACTTCACTAATGGTCTTATGGTTGTTTCTGTACAAAACGATTTTCTGTCCATTACGCTAAATTTTACAGCTTTGGAGAATCACATTTTTCGCCCACGTGATTCTGGTAAAAAAAAACTGCTTCTCACCTGCTTATGCGAAGTGGCAGGATCATAAAATTTTCTAGTTCTTTGTTCTGAAATTTGATTTGGATTACAGATCAGCTGTTGAAAAGAAAAAGGTCAAACAAGAAAAAGAGGTCGGGCCGATTGATTATGATGCACCGATAGAGTCAGAAAAGAGGACGATTGGACTTGGCACTAAGGTTGGGCTGCTTGCTGTTTAATTCCTTTTTAAATGGATTATTTTTTTCTGAATGAAGTTTGAATTGTAATAGATCGGAGTTGGAATTGCTGTTGTGGTTTTTGGATTACTTTTTGCGCTTGGTGATTTTTTGCCGTCCGGAAGGTATTGCATTACTCTCCACATCTATTCTTTCCGATGATTTGTCTGTTTATATTACATTGTTTCCTTTTTGTGCCGTTGATTTGTATGCTTGTGCGATTTTCTCTGCTCATGCAAAACCTTTCTCTAGTTCGGGACTTTGCAGTTTCTATGTCTTCCTGAATTTCCTTCCTTGAACAGTTAAATGTATGTTCAGGATGGTGTATATGTTATTCAATCTTAAGAGTTTCAAGGTCTCATCTCACTCTTAATATGATTTCCAGAGCCTCATGTTCGCTTTGATATGAAGTCCAACCGTCGAAATTACTACTGGTTGTTATTTCATAATTAGCGCCATTGTGATTTGGCTGTGAACATGATTACACGATCAGGAAACATAATATAACAGCTTACTGTTTCTTTCCCACATTTATCACCCACAACTCTCTTTTGCAGCACGAGTTCAAGTGAAGACAGCGGAACAGTTAGCAGAAAGTTGTCTAAAGAAGAGACGGCAGTACTTCAGGTGAACTGTTTAACATCACTTTAATAAGCATGAACAATCCATTATAATTTATCCTAGACCACCGCCATTTGCGAAAGCCCTTGACGGAAGAACCTATCCACTAACCAAACTTTTTTGTCCTCATAACATGAGATTGTTTTGGCTTGTACCAGAGTAGGCTTCAGCAATATCAGTCAACCCTAAGCTCCTCGCCTAAAGATACCGTTGCTCTCGAAGTGAGTATTTCATCGGTCATTACTTAGCTACGGAGTATATGTTACTTATTCTTCCATGATGTCAGGGATATCTGATATTCCTATAGAAACATTTCTGCGTAATGGTTGAAAGACACGATTTTGATTGGCACTATTTGAAATTATATGGTGATCTTGCAGGGAGCTGCAGTGACATTAGCAGAACTCGGGGATTTTGCTCAAGCTGCTACTTATCTTGAGGACTTGACAAAGGTTGTCACATAAGATTCTATTTAATAAAAGGTATAACTAGTTTGTATAAACTTGAGTGCATCGTTTAAAAATCTTCAGGAAAGACCAAGTGACCCGGACGTCTTTCGTCTGCTGGGAGAGGTTAAGTATGAGCTCAAAGATTATGAAGGAAGTGTTTCTGCCTACAGGAGTTCTGACAAGGTTCATACTAATTTCTGTAGATTTTGTCATTGTTTCACTAGCTCGATCTGCTAATATTTTCCTGCGTGTCTGTGGGCTTCTTTTCTTTTGCTACTAACTTCTTTTCAATCCTAATGGTAACCATGTTTTGATTTTCTATAAGGTGTCGAAAACAGTAGATTTTGAAGTTCTGCGAGGTCTTACAAATGCTCTGCTTGCAGCTAAGAAGCCAGACGAGGTTTGTCATCAAGCTCAGTAAGTTTATAATGTACCAAGGGTATTAGGTAAGGCTTTCCATTTTCTCTAATTGTACTTTTTATTCTCGGTTAGGCTGTTCAGATGCTTTTGGAGACTCGTGAGCGTCTTAACAAAGAACAACCAAGTGATAGAACCAACACGGCAAATGGAGACCAAACAGTGGATCCAGTTCAAGTTAGCCTCCTTTCTTTTTTTAATGTTTGAAGCATTTTCAGAAGCTAACATGATCAGTTGACTTATTGTAATAATGTCTTGGCCCAATTTTATGTTTTCCACAAATTTTCTCTCTTTTTCGCTTGCAAATGAATTTATTTTAGTACTCTGTACATTATTCAGGGAAGAAATGGAGATGCCCATAAAACGCTGTGGAATACTAAGATCCGTGACAACTAAAAATGAAAATTTGGAAACATGGAATTGACACGTAAAACAAGTTGTGATTAATTAATCAAATACAAATTGTGGTATCTGTTTCCAGGTTGAACTGCTTCTTGGAAAAGCGTATTCAGATTGGGGTCATATCGGTGATGCAATATCTGTTTACGATCAGTTAATATCTACTTATCCAAATGATTTCCGTGCTTACTTAGCTAAGGTAATTTTCTTACCGATATTAAAATCTCCTGATGTCTGAAACTACTCCGTATGGTTTATGTTTTCAACTCCTAGGTCTTATACTCTTATGTTTGAAGTTCTTCCAAAATTACGCATTATTAAAAGCGTACAACCCTATATTTCTGCTGTATCACTAACTAGAAATATTATCATCGCACCAAACACCTTGTCAGTTCATATTTATCATCTGAATACACTTTTCTACTTTCGCATTGATGATTGATACCGTGCTGTAATAGTATGCCAATAAATGATTTCGCGTGATGACAATGTAGGGAATAATATTGAAGCAAAATGGGAATGTTGGAGATGCAGAAAGAATGTTCATACAAGTGAGTTCCGAATTATTATTGTGATTTGACTCCTTTCTTTGCGTTAATCATGTATTATAGTCCTCGAAAGTCTAAGAACATGATTTGAAGATCCTTGATTGTTTCATTTTCAATCTTTAACGTTCCAAATCTGTATGTGACATTTTCTGGATGACCGACCTATAATCAAACCGTGTCATGAATCTCATTGGCTGGTTGCTATTTTACAAGAATCTCCAAATCTATTAGTAGTGGGTAAATGCTGAATGTGTTTTGTACACAGGCGCGTTTCTTTGCTCCTGAGAAGGCAAAGCTGCTTGTGGATCAATACGCGAAAAGCTGAGACAAAATGTAAATTCTCTTTTGCTCATCAGACAATCATTCTGATTTATCGATTTATGATTCAGTCCTCGTTCCATTTTTTCAGGTCTACGAATACAACGTGAAAGAAAAGAAGATGAAGCAATCTTGAAACCAAAGATCAAACAAAAACGGAAAGAAGTCGCTGCACCTCGCAAGCCAAACACGTTAGTTATCTATTACACATTCAATCATTGTATTTCAGTTTCTGTTTACATTGACGGCAGTCCAACAGATAATTAATGAATAGCTGAATACATTATACATACATACATATATATATAAAGTAGGTTTTTCTCAGGGCATGGCGTCGAAAGTTAAAAAGTATTTTTCGAGCTTGCACATCACACCAAATTTAATGGATGCTCGATGGAAGAAGAGTTCATGCAAAAAGTTATGAACTTTGTCGATGATGGTTTTCTAAGCTTAGGTATATAACGAAAATTAATAAAAACAGTGAAGCTTTTTACAATGAAAATCATCATATAGTAATTTTTTTGGGGTAGATTAAGCTAAACCTATAGTGTTTTTAATTTTCTACCGGTTTTGGTCTTGGTTTTGTGAACCGCCAAACACTTTCTCAAGGCCTCCCCGAATTCATCCTCTTCACAGGCTAACTTCAACCCACCCGCTTGTTCAAACCCAAACTCGTCCGCTGTACTATCCATCAACTTCCTAAAATGTGGCATTGACAGATACATCATTGGGATAACAAACCTCGTCCCTTCCGACCCCACATAAACGGGTACAAACCCTCTTGGAACCTTTTCCGAAGCAGGCCTGCACCATTTTCTGAGGGATTCTTCACGCGAAAGCAGAGTCTGGGTGCAGCCCGTGTCATCATGGTCCGTTACTCCTGCAAATGAATTCAACTCCGAGGGTCTACAGTGTCGACGAGTTTTCCATACGATGAGCCTATGGAGATACTTAATCCGAAAAATATCCATCGCTTTTGCCAACGGAATTATGAGAAGATCGATCTAGGAATCGAGACGAGAGGGTATTTCAGAGAATAGGCATGGTTGTTGGGGAAGAAGCCCTTAGGGCTGAAGTATGATGAGAAGACCTTATGATCATAATGATATCCATGTGCTAATGAAAGTGGGGGTGAAAAGTTAATGATATTCAGTATTTAGATTGAGGGACAAACTATAAATCCGGGAAAATCTATGATCCTTCACCATACAAATCCCTTACAATTAGGGTATGTTACCTTCTAATTGCATTGTTTTAGACATATATCTCCCTATTTTGGGCTCTTTTTAGTTACTCTTTCTCTACATAGGCAGAAGATCTTCAATGGATTAACAACTTGGGAGTCTTAGGTTAGGTTAATTCCAACTTATTTTCGGCTCGGACTGGTAATGTTCATCTTTGTTCGTTATAATTAAGTCTAGTGTCATTAATTAAGTTTGTTTTATCAATAATCTTCATCGTGAATTTGACCCATGACACGTGGTATAAAAATTGGGAGAAGAGAACACGCTGCCCTGTCTGACCCCTATAACGGCTAAAAATGAAGTGTATTATCCATGTTTTTTCTGAGATTCGAGGTTCCGAAAATAAACATGGCCGAAAATTTTATTTCTCGGGTAATTTTAGCCACAAAATAAACTTTCGAGGGCGTCGTTACGCAATAAACCATCATCGATCGAAATTCATTAGTCGCTTGAAAGTTTCGTATAGTTGTTGATTTGCCTTCAATTCGAACGAGTTACATGTGAAGCGATCCATGACACGTGGTACAAAATTCGGGAGAAGAGAACTTGCTGCCCTGTTCGACCTCCAAAACGGCTGAAAATGAAGTGTAATCCACGTTTTTCTGAGATTTGAGGGTCCGAAATAAAAATGTCCAAAAATCTTTCGGGGGTTCCTCGGGTGCTATAATATCCCTACACAATGTTTTAGCCACAAATGAGAACTTTCGAAGGCGTCGTTACGCAATAAACTATCAATTCGAACGAGTTACATGTGAAGCGACTCATGACATGTGGTATAAAAATCGGGAGAAGAGAAGATGTTGTGCTGTTCGACCCCCAAAACGGTTGAAAATGAAGTGTATTATCCACGTTTTTCTGAGATTCGAGGGTCCAAAATAAAAATGTCCGAAAATCTTTCGGGGTGTTCCTTGGGTCCTACAATATGCATACACAAAATTTTAGCCACAAATGAGAACTTTCGAGGGCGTCGTTACGCTATAAACCATCGTCGGTCGATAATTTATTTGTAGCGCGAAAGCTTCGTATAGTTGTTGTTTGGCCTTCAAATTGAACGAGACGATGACATTTTTCCATCAGTTGCGCAAAATCGTGAAGCGATTCATGACACGTGGTATAAAAATCGGGAGAAGAGAAGATGTTGCCTTATAAGGCCTCTAAATGTTTTTATTTAAAACCATTTTTCCATTTTATTTACACGGGACTGGTGTATATATTATGGAGTAATTATGGTCCGAATTTCAAGACATTTAATTTCGAGACCTAATCGGACAAAAAAACGTAGATAATAACCTTCAAAATTGACAATTTTCGATGATTTTTCTGAGTTTTAAATGTCACTGGTTTAAACCATTTAGAAACAACCGATATGCATTGAAAAGACTATTAACAGTTAGCAAATGATCGAAGACGGCTTAAAGTCGAGTATATAGCTTGTTTCGTCAAATTTCAACACGACTCGAAAAAGACCTACAAGGAATTTAAATGTCTTTATTTTAAACCATTTTTTTGTTTTATTAACACGAGAATGATGTATATATTATGGAGTAATTATGGTGCGAATTTCAAGACATTTAATGTCGGGACCTAATCGGACAAAAAAACGTGGATAATAACCTTCAAAATCGATAATTTTCGACGATTTTTATTTGTTTTAAATGTTGCATGTTTAAACCATTTAGAAACAAACAATATGCGTTAAAATGACAATTAACAGTTAGCAAAGGATCGAAGACGACTTAAAATCGAATATATAGCTTGTTTCGTTAAATTTCTGCACGACTCGAAAAGTAATTATAAGGCCTCTAAATGTCTTTATTTTAAATCATTTTCCCATTTTATTAACGTGGGAACGATGTATATATTATGGAGTAATTTTGGTGCGAGTTTGAAGACATTTTATTTCGGGACCTAATCGGACCAAAAAACGTTGATAATAACCTTCAAAATCGACAACTTTCGACGATTTTTATGAGTTTTAAATGCTGCTTGTTAAAACAATTTAGCAACAACCGATATGTGTTGAAATGACTATTAACAGTTATCAATTTCTTTAAATTTCTGCACGACTCGAAAAGTACTTATAAGGACTCTAAATGTCTTTATTTTAAACCATTTTTCCATTTTATTAACACGGGAATGATGTATATATTATGGAGTAATTATGGTCAGAATTTCAAGACATTTAATTTCAATTCGAGACCTAATCGGACCAAAAAACGTGGATAATAACCTTCAAAATCGACAATTTTCGACGATTTTTATGAGTTTTATATCCTACTTGTTTAAATAATTTAGAAACAACCGATATGCGTTGAAATGACTATTAACATTTAACAAATGATCGAAGAATACTTAAAATCGAGTATATAGCTTGTTTCGTCAAATTTCTGCACGACTCGAAAAGGACTTATAAGGCTTCTAAATGTCTTTATTTTAAACAATTTATCCATTTTATTAACACGGGAATGATGTATAATTATGGAGTAATTATGGTGCGAATGACAAGACATTTAATTTTGTAATCTAATCGGACAAAAAGACGTGGATAATAAACCTTCAAAATGGACAAGTTTCGACGATTTTATGAGTTTTAAATGCTGCTTGTTTAAACCATTTAGAAACAACCGATATGCGTTGAAATGACTATTAACAGTTAGCAAATGATTGAAGAAGACTTAAAATCGAGTATATTGCTTGTTTCGTCAATCTGCACGAGTCGAAAAGGACTTATAAGGCTTCTAAATGTTTTTTTAAAACCATTTTTCCATTTTATTAACACGGGAATGATATATATATTATGGAGTAATTATGGTGCGAATTTCAAGACATTTGATTTCAGGACCGAATCAGACCAAAAAACGTAGATAATAACCTTCAAAATCGACAATTTTCGACGATTTTTATGAGTTTTATATCCTAGTTGTTTAAACCATTTAGAAATTACCGATATACGTTGAAATGACTATTAACAGTTAACAAATGATCAAAGAAGACTTAAAATCGAGTGTATAGCTTGTTTCATCAAATTTCTGCAGTACTCGAAAAAGACCTATAAGGCTTCTAAATGTATTTATTTTAAACAAATTTTCCACTTTATTAATACGGGAATGATGTACATATTATGGAGTAATTTTGGTGCGAACATTGAAGACATTTTATTTCGGGACCTAATTGAACCAAAAAACATTGATAATAACCTTCAAAATCGAAAATTTTCGACGATTTTTATGAGTTTATGCTGCATGTTTAAACCATTTAAAAACAACCTATATGCGTTGAAATGACTATTAACAGTTATCAAAGGATCGAAGACTACTTAAAATCGAGCATATAACTTGTTTCGTCAAATTTCTGCACGACTCGGAAAATACTTATAAGGCCTCTAAGTATATTTACTTTAAACCATTTTTCTATATAATTAACACGGGAATAATGTATATATTATGGAGTAATTATAGTGCAAATTTCAAGATATTTGACTTTGGGACCTAATCGGACAAAAAAACGTGGATAATAACCTTCAAAATCGAAATTTTTTTGACGATTTTTATGAGTTTTATATCCTACTTATTTAAATCATTTAGAAACAACCCATATGCGTTGAAATGACTATTAACAGTTAGCAAATGAACGAAGAAGACATAAAATTGAGTATATAGCCTGTTTCGTCAAATTTCTGCACAACTCAAAAAAGACTTACAAGGCTTCTAAATGTATTTATTTTAAATCATTTTTCCATTTTATTAACACGAGAATGATGTATATATTATGGAGTGATTATGGTGCGAATTTCAAGACATTTAATTTCGGAACCTAATCGGACAAAACAATGTGGATAATAATAACCTTCAAAATCGACCATTTTCGACGATTTTTATGAGTTTTATATCCTACTTGTTTAAACCATTTAGAAATTACCGATATACGTTGAAATGACTATTAACATTTAGCAAATGATCGAAGAATACTTAAAATCGAGTATATAGCTTGTTTCGTCAAATTTCTGCACAACTCGAAAAGGACCTATAAGGCCTCTAAATGTCTTTATTTTAAACCATTTTTCCATTTTATTACCACGGGAATGATGTATATATTATGTAGTAATTATGGTGCGAATTTCTAGACATTTAATTTCGAGACCTAATCGGACCAAAAATCGTGGATAATAACCTTCAAAATTGACAATTTTCGACGATTTTTATGAGTTTTAAATATCGCATGTTTAAACCATTTAGAAACAACCGATATGCGTTGAAATGACTATTAACCGTTAGCAAATGATCGAAGACAGCTAAAGTCGAGTATATAGCTTGTTTCGTCAAATTTCTACACGACTCGAAAAAGACCTATAAGGAATTTAAATGTCTTTATTTTAAACCACGTTTCCGTTTTATTAACACGAGAATGATGTATATATTATGGAGTAATTTTGGTGTGAATTTCAAGACATTTAATGTCGGGACCTAATCGGATAAAAAAACGTGGATAATAACCTTCAAAATCGATAATTTTCGACGATTTTTATTTGTTTTACATGTTGCTTGTTTAAACCATTTAGAAACAACCAATATGCGTTGAAATGACAATTAACAGTTAGCAAAGGATCGAACACGACTTAAAATCGAATATATATAGCTTGTTTCGTCAAATTTCTGCACGACTCGAAAAGTAATTATAAGGCCTCCAAATGTCTTTATTTTAAACCATTTTCCCATTTTATTAACATGGGAACAATGTATATATTATGGAGTATATTTGGTGCGAATTTGAAGACATTTTATTTCGGGACCTAATCGGACAAAAAACGTGGATAATAACCTTCAAAATCGAAAATTTTCGACGATTTTTATGAGTTATAAATGCGGCTTGTTTAAACCATTTAGAAACAACTGATATGCGTTGAAATGACTATTAACATTTAGCAAATGATCGAAGAATACATAAAATCAAGTGTATAGCTTGTTTCGTCAAATTTCTGCACAACTTGAAAAGGATCTATAAGGCCTCTAAATGTCTTTATTTTAAACCATTTTTCCATTTTTATCCAACCAATGGCGGATGCTCCTTGTCCAACCCCCATAACGGCTGAAAATGAAGTGTATTATCCACGTTTTACTGAGAATCGGGAGTAAGAAATAACCGATGGTAAAGTCAAAATACAAGAGCATGAAGCTATAACCGATGCAAGGCAAAATACACGTGATGCAGTGTCAACTACTCGTGAATCATGCCCTGAGTTCAAACTCTCAGAGCATCTGAATCACCCTCTTTAAACACCTTCCAACTATTAGTCAAAATATTCATCAAGTGATTAGGGATGTTCAGTGTTGTAAAATAAGATGAGCACAGTTGATCGGCTAGTAGTGAGTCGTGACGATTCAACGTGTTCTACAACAAAATTTCTACTCCTAATATGTACACTTTTGAAGACACATCCTAAGCATCTTGTTTCCTGTACAATCCTTCTTAAACATTGATAGTTCACTCGAGTAAGCTAAAAAAAAATTACTCTCAAGTGATGTGACAAAGGAAGAAGAGGATGAAAAATTTTCGAAACAAATACCTGGACTTTGTCCTGCTTAGATTTGCTAAAACGGAATAACTAAATCAACCTGAAGAAAGATTTGGCTTCGTTCTGTCCGGAAAAAATCGAGATGTGTTAGATAATGGAGTATTGGACACCATGAACCCATCTTGAAATCACCTGTCAAGGAAGAAAACCGACATAAATTACAACAGCACTGGGTAGCATAACATAAATAAATGCACTGTACTTCAGTAGACAAAATCTTAACTCAGTCAAGGCTCAAGAGCAAGCATGATTGCCACCGAGGAAGAGGGTATACCAACGTGTGATAAACATAAACAAATAGTGGAAAGACAAAAGGCAGGGATATTGCACAAACTGTGCAAATTTTTCTTGAGAAACCACATAACAAAATACGCAAAATCAAGGTGACGAGTAAGTTTTGGTGAAATACTTTAAAAAGTTACAGTATATAAAAGGGTTATTTCATGACATTAATACCAACTATGAGCATGCTTCTTATATTAATATGTACTTTAGCTAATCTCATAATAATATGAACTAAAGCCTCATTTATCCCACATTAGGCTTGGCTCATTTGTAACCGGCAATGACCAGTTAAATTGACTGGCTATTCATCTCTCCTCTTTCTCCCCCTTTGACAATCTGCTCACCAAATCTACTGTCATACCACCATTTTGTGACCTCCTCTACGCTGCAATCCACCTCAATTCCGTCGACCCCAGTTCACCACACCAATCTCCATTCACCGGCGCCATATTTCGGCGACCCCTGCAAAAACTCCGGCACACACCTCCGTTCACCCTGCTCCCCCGTTGGGTTTTGCCCAGATTCCAGCACAAACGCGCCAGAGTCCGGCCAACGCAGCTCCGATCCTCCATTAAACAGCCTTGAAATCCGGTCGTCCATCACCGCAGTTACTACTCTGGCACTCCGTCATATCGGGCGTAGCATATCGCTCGTCCAGACCTCCTTCGACTCTGGTCGACTAACCCAGTTCAGGCCACCAACTGCGACGAACCACCAGCCCAGGGATTAACTCAATCGAATTTGCATTGGGGTTAATACATCAAGTACCGAATTATACAGCTTCAAAGAAGGAACCAACCCAAATTACGCGCCGAATCAGGAACCCGAATGACTTCCCGGATCCTCCTGGCGCGACCCAAACCCCGAACAAGAGTAACAAAGATATCTTGGTCAGGGGGTGAGCCAATTGAGTTGGGCATTTGGTCGAGCAGTTGGTGGGCATGATCGAAAAAGTGAAAAGAGCACAACTTGTGGAGCATGACTCGGTAGGTGGATTGATTGTGGGTGAAATTGGGAAGGTTGGAAGCCCATGAGAAGGTTTGAAATGCTTGAGATGGAGATTTGTGGTGTAAGATTAGTTGGGCAATGTGATCATGTGTTGGTGCCGATAATCGGGTTGGTGATGATGATGGTGATGGCGATGGCCGATGGTGAAGAGCAGAGGGTTCGTGATCCAAGGGTAATAAAGATCCTAAATGTTGGATTAGCAATGGTGATTGGGTACTAAATTAAGGGTGACCGGTGGATCAAGTTGCAAGTCACCAAGTCTATTTTGAGAATAAGATAATCAAAGATAGTATTATTTTGAGATTACATATAATTGGTATTATCGTAAGAAGATGAGTGATAGTAGGTATTATTCCCATGAAATAACCCTATATAAAAACCACTTCACAGGAACAACGAGATTTTCCAGCATCGTTTATTTCCTAAATCCTGACATAAGAAGAATCTCACGGTAAAACAATGTACCTTCAAAAGCACGGACTATTAATCAACTCTTGTGACTTGTATAGTTGTACGGAGTAACTTGTAAGGGTAGGCAGTTTACAATAAAAGAAGTCCAGGGTAGCAGAGAGACCTGGACAGCTCAAATGCTTTCCAATCAAAAAGAACTCCGTATCAAACTTGTAGGAAAAAAAAAGCATAGTGTCACCTAAAAGATATTCAAGTGTCCATTTTACCCGACACTCAACGCAAAATACGGAAAAAGGTAAAAAGATTGGACCTTTTATGAAGTTGAAAAGATGAAGGGCTTCTTAAGTAGATATTTTAAGGGTAATTATTTGAAAGCAATAACAGGACGTCAATCATCCTAAGAGATGTCCATTATAAAGGTTTCTTCCTAAGATGACAATACAATCTGAAAGCAAAAGACTAGTAACCAACCTCTGCAGTTGTCTCTGTTGTTCTTTTATCATGAGAAATAGCAGGTAACAGAGTACAGCCAGTTCTTTCAATTGAGCCCTGAGATATCCACCCATCCTTCATCGGTAATCAAAATATTGGACATGTACTATCCTCTCTTTCCAAAGCTTAGAGAGTTCAAAGACTTATCTTTCGCCAGACCTCTTATCAACTGAATTATCTAGCAATGAAACAATCAAATCAGACTCTCGGAAAAAAGATGCCAAATGAAAGCCCACAATATGAAACAAAGACATTAGCATGTTAAAGGAGGCGGCATATTGTAAGGTTAGCATAAAGCACCACATCAATACAGAAAAATTTATCAAATTTTTCAATAAAATGTTCGTATGATAAAAAGCATGGGATATCTTCAGCAGAGAAGGGGCGTAACATAAATGCAAACAATTTTTTTTATTCCGTCATAACTTGTAAGTCAGTCCAGAGAAAAGACAAAACTACTTCTTTCTCCTCCTTGTCTCTCTGATAATGGTGTATTCTCCAGTTGATAAATCAATAATGAAATGCATCAATTTTCTTTGGTAAGTTAGATATGAAGTGTAATACTCTATTAATTAATGGACCCTAAAATCTTTTTGGGACTAAGACTCTAATGTTGTTGCTGGACTCCAAGGAGTGACACCAACGTACAACAGATATCATGGAGGTGGCACTCATCTAGAAAAAGAAACAATGGGAATGACAATTATAAGTACTCCGTAAATGTAATTAGAGGTGCAAGGCCCACGATATTTCACAGGTTATCTCATACTCGTAGTTATGTACAGCGAAAGTTAGTGGAGGATAAAATAAGGATAACGCTAAATGTCACATTGTCATAAAAAAAGGTATACCTTTCGCCTGTTTAGTGGGTTTTAAACGAACACTTTTTGCTGATGGTGAAAGAGGTCTTTTCTGTGGTATGGTTTTTGATGACTTTGAAGACTTCTTTGAAGAAATAAGGGATGAGGAAAGAAGAGCGTCAACAGCTTCTCTCTGCTGTTTTCTTTTGGAGATTAAGCCTTTGGGCTTCTCAATCTCAACAGAAGTTTGTCCGCAGTCATCAGCTCCTTTACTAAGTACTCTGTGATTCTCATGGGATCCTAAGTCACCCTTGTTATCCTGGTTTTTTGGCCGCTCAACTGGATTTCCATGTCCACCGGACTTTGGTAAATCAGAGAGCTTATTATGACTACTTCCTGGCAAAGATAGTTCAACACCAGGTGCACTTTTAGCTTCTCTATAACTCCTACGAGAATCCTTCTTAAATTGTTCCTTTTGAGGAAATCTCTTGTGCTGATGAGCAACACCCTCACTTTTTTTGGCATCCTGCAAACCTTCACTCGCTTCATATTTATCATGCCTATGCCGCATTTCCACGCGCCTTTTCTCTCTTTTATTGTTCCTATAGTTGCTCTCGGTTTCCATGGCTGACTGACTTTTATTAACCTTTTTACGGACGATGTCATCACGACTGTTGTCGGGTCTTTCAAAATTAGAGCTTTTACCTAGTGCCTCAAAGGCAGACTTATAAGGCTTCTTCAAAGTGACAACCAAATTCCGCTCCTCGGCATCTTTAAGTAGAGCAGCCCAATCACCATTTTTTCGCAGTGTCCTAGAATTACCCAAAACCCACAGAGAAAGTCTCGCTCTTGTGAGAGCAACATTCATTCGTCTTACATCCGCAACAAACCCGATGGAAGTAGAAATTACTCTCTGTGTTTCTGGAGACGTTTCTCCAGATCTAACAGTTGAGAGGATAAGTATGTCCACCTCTCGACCCTGGAAACCATCTACTGTGTTGAATTCCATCTCGGAGGAAATAGAAGTTCCAAATACACTGGAAAATCTTGATCGTAAGAGGGAAAGTTGGCTCCTGTATGGTGTTATGATCCCAATTCTTTCACCCACAAACTCAGAAGGATGTCTGTCCAAATTATTCAAGAATTATGATAAATATTTACTCAATAGAAAAAAAATTGAGGATAATAGGTCAAAATATACCTTCTCTGAAGAAATTTCACTATTTCAACGGCAGCATCAGCCTCACCCTCATTACACAAGGATGAGGACCCAGAATTTCTGCCATGCTGCTCCTTGCCATCAAATACATCATAGAATAGGTAAGGCCCGAGACCGAAAGTATTATGAAAAGATGATGTCTTGCTTGATGCCTGAACACCATCCAGCAACTTGCCATCATAAAAATGCAAAGAAGGAAATCTACTTATCTCCGGATGCATTCGATACTGCAATGAAAGAAAGAAGCGTTCAGCTAAGTATTCTGGACAAATCTCAACGATATTATTTGAAAGGACAATAGGAGCAATGAGATCATATAAATGCAGGCACCAATATATCATTGAATGAAGCAACTGATCAAATTACTTGTTCAGTGAGCATGATGACTGGATGACCAGCTCTCTGCAGACGCTCAAACATGCTGCATTCATACAAGTATCTGCTTGCAACACTGGAAAGTACTGTAGCTGGAAGTTGTTTTGGATCACCAACCTTCAAGAATCAAAATAATGAAATTAATATCCACTAAAATACTACAGAGAGAACAAGAGAAGCAAGTCTTTGTTACTACCATGATGCATTTTGTACCACTTGACTTTAGAAGCTGGAGTGGTATTAAAGTTGCTGGTTCCAAAGCCTATGGTAACAAAACAAAATGTCAACAAAAGAAAGAAATATGAGAGTAGAAATTTTTAGAAGTGCATGTTAACCAGCAGCAAGAAAAAACCTGCGCAGCTTCATCAATGACAACAGCATCAAACAGGTTATGTTCAGATAGGTTGCCTCTGCTATTATTTGTAGATTCAAAGCATGCTGTATACAGATCTCCACCACACCCGCTAAGTGTTGTTACAACTATTTCGGCTTCTCTTAGTATTGACCTTCGAAATTTATTCCTCAAAGCCCTAGTTTCTTCATTAATCTTCTTTTCCCGTGACTGTATGGCTGCAAGCCTCATGTACATATCCTTCTTTTGCTGATACAGGCTTCTCAATCTAGCCTCCAGCTCTGAACTAGAAAACTTCTTGCCACTATCAACTTTCTGATTTTCATCCTCACAGGCAACGTTTTGGTCGGGGAGTCCATCTGTCAGATTTGCACGTTTAGATTCATAAAACTTAATACGATCAACTATCTTCTCCAAATTTTCGCGTAACAATGAAGAAGATTCTTCATTTGACTCATTCTTCCTCTCTGCGACTGCAATCTTTTCTTGCTCAAGACGCTGTTCCACTAATGTGTCAATGAAAAAGGGCAATGAATTTGGGTGAATTGTTTTTGCATTGCCAACACGTACAAGGTATGGTTTGTACATGTTCCCATCAACACCGTAAAGGCCATCACCGGCTAATCTTGAGACTAATTCATCAACTGCTGCGTTCGATTGTGCACAGACAAGGACTCGCTTTCTCACTGAAGTCCTTGGCAATCTTGCATCCATATACTTATCATTATCAAGTTGTTTGGCTAAAGCAGCATCCTGCCAAGCCCTGGCAACCGCAGCAGACTGACTTATTGACTTCTTGAAATTGGCGAACGGGGTGGACATCTTTTTCATACTTGCATTGAACTGTTTATCTGCGGGAATTGACTGTGATGGTAGTGCCTGCAACGTGCTGATGAGAGCAACGATTGTCCGTGTCTTTCCAGTACCTGCACAAAAATATTATCAAGAAAACCGAATGGAATGGTGCCTCCATCCCAAATTTCTTGCCCTCATTTGACTATAGTGGACTGGTGGTCACCAACATCAACCTTGACCACTAATTTCCCCCCCATATAAGTGAAGGCACCACTTAGATTATCTATGTACAATTTATTTAATAACTATCACCATACTATCATTCTAAAATCTGCAACCACTACACATTTTGAGAGATCATAGGTCATGGTCCACATCATTTAACCACCAAAGTCAAACGAGAGAAATATAGATGGAATGGAGGTAGTAGATGCAAACTTCACAAGATGGGACATGCATGAACCTGGAGGACCCTGGACAAGAGACAGCTCAAAGTCATTTGTAGAATTTCGAGATTCGGCAACAGCGCTGATAGCTCGCATCTGACTCTCATTAAAAGTTGAAGTGAGCACTTTCTGCATAGGCTGTGACAATTTCCTCAAATCTACCTTACTATTATCCTTGAAAGAACTGGAATGATGGGCAGGCTTCACGATAACTGGTATGGCAGGAATAACTTCAGCGGAAGAAAGTGCTTGGAATTCCCGTAATTGAGGAGTTATGCTCATAATACGACCCAGGAACCATTTACTTCTTTCAAGCAGTAGCTTTCTGGCTCGATTAAGACGTGAATTGCCACCTTGAAGATAACATCGGATAAGCAGCATGTTTAGCCTCTTTTTGTTGTCTTTTTCACGTCTCTCCACCTGGAATGCACGCCAAAACATATGCACAGAACTGCTGAAGTTAGAGAATAAAACATACAGATAAATTGAATTGGCAAACTTAATACTAAAATAACATGAAAGGCCGTGACAAAAAGAAAAAAAATAGTCCCACATACATTTTAGTTTGGACCTTTTAATTAACTCCATATAATTTTTATTTCATACTTCACACAGATACATATCCTCACTGTGAAGATCATGGGCATATCATAATACTCCCTCACATCCAGACCAAAGGTAACATTTGACTTTTCACGGTCTCCAGACACTACTTAGACCTTGTTTTTCTTCCCCGTATATTACCCCTCCGTTTTTGTTTTCTTTCTTCTCTTTTCAATAAAATACTCAGGGAAGAAAGGGAAAAAAATGGAGGTAGTACTTTTGCATTGAAATTAGGAGTATTATTTTGTGAAACTTCTTAAATGATATACTTCCTCCATGTTTTTTTATCTTCCCATTTCAAATATAATATTCCTCACATATATTGAGGAAATGGGAAGATAAAAAAAACATGGAGGAAGTATCTAAATATGTTAATAGTTATATTTAATTTTTATCAATTTGATTAATTATTATTGATGTCAAAATTTTACAAACTAGAGGTGTAAACAACACCAGGTCTATATTAAGTAAGAAAGCAATGCCCAACTTCAAATAATGAATGTTACCTTTGGTCTGAATCCTATTAGATTTTTTTTATTCTGATATATCTTCAAGTCGCAAATTGTCAACATATTTTTCATCGCCACATTAATGTGATCATAAATTCACAATGAAAGGCAACAGACAAATTAACTCCTTAGACAGATAGGGTGGGTGAGACCGTGAGAGTATCTTTAGTCGAACTAGTGCAAGGTTGATTTAATTTTTTCCCTTTTTTGTAGCTGCCATTTAAATAAGGGACCTTAGTACCTTACAGGTACAGATAACCGTAACAGTATCTTAAAAGTAAAGACTTGTACGTTTCTGGCTAAGCAGTTCAATGAATGGCAACATACAAATTCCATAACCATCTTTTCCTTACCTTCGAAAGGAAATAACATGTAAAAATTCATGGCAAGAAACAAATAAAAACCTATTTAGTGATCAAAAGGAGACAGACCACTTATCCTTAATCCTCAAAATACTCTCAATTCAGACCATCTTAAGCTTTTGAGGGATTGAGATAGTCTTGCTTTTTGTGAAATGCTGCAAGACTTCTGGCAAACATAAATACTTAAACAGGATTGTTGTCCAACATAGGATTTTATAAATAAAAGTGAAGTTGTTAAAAATCTTTAGGCAAGTTCTCGCAAAAAAAAACACTAGCGCATTACTTAATGTAGAAAAGTTGTCTTTCATTTTAAAGGCTAAACTGTACTAACCAAAACCTTGAGCGAATTATAAAAAAATAACAAATAGATGTAGATGAAGTATCAATCAGAAGTCCATACCTTCCCTATTACATGAATTTTGTTGGGAGAGTTCTTCAAAGGCTGCTTACTGAGTAATACTAAATCATTTTCCATACAGCCGCCAGCAGCTCCAGGATCATGGTCATCATGAACACATCGAACAAGATGAAAGTCATCAACTCTTTCAACTGACACCACTGATAAACTGCCACAAGCCATTCCCTCTAGTGACGACACCTCTTGGAAAGAACTACGTAATTGTGCTTTGAACTCTTCCAAAACCAAGGGTCGGAATATGTCTACGTACTGCCGAGAAGACTCAAAACTCACAGGAACCTCCTTCAGATCACAAGGAGCCATATTCTCATCATCGTTTGCAGTGTCCAATCCCACAGCTGCAAAATAATCCATTTCTAATATTGGCCTGAACCAGTTGTCCATGTTTGGAGGTTTAGATCGTTTGGCTGATAATTCTAGCTTACGTAGGTGAGCCAATCTGCTATCAACGGGGTCCGCAAGCTGGATAACTCGTCGTTTAGGAAGAGAGGGTACTAGCTTTGTAAGAGAGGAATGATTACGCCCAGCAGATTTTAAAGCAAGCTCCAACGGATCTTCTGTATCACGCACTATCTCTTTCAAAATTGAATTATTTGAACCAGAAACAAACTTTTTGTGCGCATCAACGGAATCTTTTGTTTTGACGGCTTCAGCAGAAGATATTCTGGTATTTACTTCATTAAGAGATGAGAAATGCTCTTTTGAAACACTCTTGGATTTCATATCCTTCTCTCCAGTCTCCTTATCTTTTACTTTCAGAATAGTCAAAGATTTTACACCTTTTTCTGCAATCTCCTTGTCTTTTACTTTGAGATGCGATATTCGACTTGATGCATGTTCCACTACACCAGAACTACGAGACACTGGGATCAGAACATCAGATTTTGCAGCAGCTCTTTTCTCGGGACCCTCCAAATTAATATTTGTAGCGCCAGATTCAGACATCTTTCCAGTGTCGCGTTGCGAAAATTTATTACAAGTAGTGGACGGCAAAACATCAGCCTCAGACAACTTTGTAACATCTCGAACTATGTCCTCACCTGAATGTATAGTTTCTGACTCCTCATCAGAAAGAAGAACTACCTCAGTTTTATCTTTCTTGTCAGCAATTGGGAAAGCATCCAAAATGTGGACATCATCGTCATCACGGGTTTGCGACTCCACCTCCAGCATCAAACTCTTTTTGACAGGTGCCTTCCCATGAGGCATTGATTTTGACTTCTGATTGGACTCATCTATGTAATTACTATCAGTTGACAGTGAAACTGAAAGGCCAGATACTTGCTCCGTCAACAGATCCAACGAAACAGCATCTGTGAGATTAATATGTTTGGAGTTGGAAAGCACAGAAAGGGAAAGCAATCATTAAAAGTGAAACACAATTACCAACATAATAAGTTAATAGAAGCCTTCCTAAAAAAAGTTAATAGAAGCCAAACGAAGTACTTTCCCAATTTCTGAAAGACTACTACAGTACTATTTTTCACTATTTTGGGGGTACAATCAGTCAATCACATTATCATCCTGAGTTGTTTCGCTAATGTTCAGTACTTCAGTAAATGCCCTGCACTTGTCTCACTAACTCTATATTACGTTGCGGAAAGTATTCATCTTTTGGATGTGTAGTTATGTATTTCACTCCTAAAATTGTACTGTGCAATACTGTCAATACTTGCATTCTGGAAGGCATTTCTGAAGTAGATTCTTACCGGACAAAATTATCTTTTCAACAGATGCAACAATCATTGCTGATTTTTGATTGCATGAACTCTTAATTAAAGCAAGTAAGGAATTCAAAGACTGCTTCCAATATCGAACCACTGCTTCCAGAGACGACTTCCCCCAATTCACCAAGTCACAGAGCCAGCTAAATATTGACAAATCAGGCATCTTTGATGACTTCTCATACAGACCATCAGATAATGGGATAAGTTTTTCAAATACAATAGGCAGAATTTCAAGCACACGGACACAAGTCATCTGCAGAAACAAGAAAGAATTGATAAAAGTAATTAAATAATTACGAGTAATAAGTCATGGAAAGGAGACTACAACACAAGGCTGAAGACCCGGTGAGATATAGGTCTCCATACTGATGGTGACCAAACTATGATAGCTTCACATACCTGAGAAATTCTATAATCGACAAAAGTATTTCCCTTATTCAAGCACTTTTTCACAGAAGGCCATGCAGCTCTGGCAAGCTCAGAAGTGAAGCTCTCCCAAGACTTCTTGTCAGCTCTCAACACTTGTTTACCATCATTTACCTCCAAAGAATCAAAGGTGGTTTGCCGCAAAAATCCACCTTGGGATGCAAACTTGTGAGTCAGTTCATTAGATGATCCTGCTGATTGATGTGTTGGAGGCAAGTACCCTTCTTTAAAAATTTTGCAGAGGACAAAATAGAAATGATGTAAACCCTGAAAATTGACAAGAACTGAATCCAGTAGTACCTGAAAACAGTTATGCAAGAGATCTCAATGCAGGGATGAAATGATGAAATTTACACAAATTAAACTTCAAGCCCTCAACTTTTAGAACTGTTTAAAAGTAACTCATGGTTAAAAAAAAGAAATAAAAAAGAAATAAATAAATAGGTGATAAGATGGGAACAAAGCAGCCGTACAATTACTTGAACTCGTGACATGAACTTCGAGAACAGTAATCCAAATCCATATGGAAAATTTTTAAAGATCAAACAAATGGAAAGAAGATTTTACCAGCTTCAATGCAAGCTTTAAGCCTGAAAGAATAGCAGCCAATGAAGATACAGAGGAGCAGAGGAACTGTAGACCAGCCGCAAGACCCCGAGTGCCTGAAACACGCTCCAATATACGTCTACCAACTTGCCTAATATCCTGCATAACAAAGCATTTACTGTTTGACTAACCATATATATAAACATTCCTAAGCCGCATACAAGAATATGTGTATCCATGTAACATAGGCATATGTAATGTCAGAGACAGTGCCCTTCCTTCATGTGATCACCTTTTACCGAAAAAACAATGGAACAATGTCATATATATAATTTCAAAAGTGTATGTTTGAAAGAAAAAAAATACATAACTAATATAATAAAAACAAATTCATTTTTTTACATTACCATACAAATATTAAAACTTCATTTTGAAAATTCATTTTCTTTTCACGGGGTAAAAAACTTGTTGAATGAAAGAACCCCTGTTAAGGAGACATAGATAGCTAGATGATTTAGAAAAATTATCTGTGCCACACAAAGTGGAAAAGGGAATTAGGGAGTGAAATTAACCAGGTGCTGCTTCTCAGAATCGAACGAGGGACCTGTGGGCGTTGTGGCAAAAAGACTACACAACCAACCGCTGAGACAAGTAGAGTTTACGTAGCAAGGAGTCAAAATTCACTTATTTCTGTTGAGGGGGGGCATGTGCCCCCCGAGCCTCTCTAAAATCCTCTAATGGTGGGAGGACATGGGAAATGCAAATCCAAGAATAGAGTTTCGGGAAGTACATCATTGGGGTCGGAAATCAAAAGAATTAAGCATTCGCCCATCTGGGACTCCCAAGTCCACTGCCTTTGCAACTCGCCTTGCTCCATTCTAGCTATGAAGTATGCAGCTAACCTACAGCATTAAACTTGCCACAGTGAGAGGGCGGCTGAATTATGTTCTGATATCAACGTACACTGAAAATAATAAAAGCAGAAACAAAATATTAGGAGAAATGTTGGCCCAACCTCCTAAATGTTTTTATCAGAGGGATGCACATAGATGATACCCTCACAGAATTCTTTGATGTACTCCCATCCCCTCCATCATTAGAACCAGTAGGCGACTTCCAACCAAAATGAGCTGAAACTTCAGCGACACTGGATGAAAGCCATGATTTCAGTGGAAGTGACAGTTCAGATTTATTTTCAGGCTCAACCATCGAAAAGCGAGACAGAGCCCATAGGACAGCTTTGAAAACTGATATTGGGAGAACGGAAGGATCAATTTCAACCAAAAGATCCAACCATAACATAGGAACACACAGCCATTCAATATACTCTGGACAAACAATATTGCTCTGAGAGGTAAATTCATTCCAACATGAGACAACTTTCTCTTCATCAAACACAGCATACAAGCTAACATCGTCCATTTCTTCACTCCAGTCAAAAGGAATGTTAGAATCGGCATTTGAAGAAGTTTGGCAGTGGAAAAAAGAAAACAATAATGCAGATGCATCAGAGACAAGTATAGTTTGAATGAGATCTATGGCAGGTTGCCGCAGAGAAGCGTGGAGCAACGAATCTTTAAGAGAGGACAGCAGAGAAGGCCCCCTGAAAAAAAAACTGCATAAATCTTCACGGAACTCTCATACGAATGCAGCTGAAATAAAACTAGAACAAACACATTTGACCAGCCTAAGATTTACACAGCTGACACCTATATTTATGCGATATTGTAAAATGAATGAATCTCACAAGAGAATCAGAAAAGATTATAATATCAAAAACAATTCTTAAGGTGTGACAGTACGAGGTTAATAGACAGACTATTGGGACTAGTATATATAATAAGAAGAAAATAGGAAAATCTGACATTAAACATCTAATTTGCACATCTGGAGCGATAGAAACAAGGTTGCCTACCACATGTGCGCGCACTCGGTAGGTGGGCTAGGTGGACTCATCCTATAACCACGATGAACAATAAGAAGAGCTATCTGCAGAGACATTATGCAAAGAATTGTAAATAAGCATGCGAAAAATAAAAAATAAAAACAGGTCACGTAGTCAGATTTGTATCACGTATTATATCACATATAGTTGCAGGCGAAGAGAGGAAACCTGGCAAGCTTTTTTCCTCATCAACATACTGAAGTTACTACTCTTAGTCACTTGATGTAAGAGAAAAAATAACAGATGCCTTCGTTGCTTTTCAAATTCTCCATCATGCAAAGCTTCCAAAGACTGCACACAGATGTCATAAATGAAAACTAAAATTAATTGGAGGAGACTAATGAAAAGTTAGACTGAGTAATGATCAGTAAATACCTTCAAAAGCGGCTGAAAAAGATCAAAAATCTCTTTATGAGTTTTCTCATTTCGCGTATGAAAGCATTGGCTCAACAAAGAGTCACGCATCACGCTGGGAGGTAACGAAGTTCTCAACCAGAGCTTACAGCCTTCAAAATAGAAGAGAAAACAAAACCTCAGGGCAAGTCAGAAAAATCTTCACTCGTCAGAAATAAGAAACTTTTCAGACTTACCCAAAATTTCTAAGAGCAAGGTCATGCAATTTACTGCATGAGAAAACTCAGGAGAATCATCACTGATATGATCAAGTACAAAATTGAGAAAAACAGGATATGGCTCTAATATGCCTTCTTCTAGAGCTGGAGGTTCCAGAAAAGAAAGCCTAAAAAAGGGATAATATGATTAGCCGAAAAGGAAGCCAAACTAAAACAAACTAATCCAACATTTGCAAGGCCTGAAATAGTTCAACCTTTAAACTTCAATAACATGAATTGAGCATCCGATATTTGCCTCCCCAATACTTATCCTAACTACCCAATGCAGATTATTAGTTTCAGTTGCCACGTCAGATATGGTAAACTGCACATTCTAACTTCGAATTTAAAAAAGAAGATAAAAAAATAATGGGGACAAAAATTATTAAACTGTCAACATTCTTGTAATCATTGTAGTACAATTTAAGTGTGGAAAACAACATAATCATATCACCAGTATGAACTATGCAAGAGGGGCCATAAGGTTATACAATGCTTTGAGTCCCAGCCATATTGTCATGCGCTCCATTTGCACTCTTGGCCTTGAAAATTCGGAACTGGACTGCATCACTTCATCAGACAGAAAGGTGATGCATCTCTTCAGAAGTGGCTGAAGAGGCTCCAAGTCTGTGGCACACCTAAGAATAGAAGGCCCTTTAGAGATATTAAACCCCAGTTAAAAAAACACCATGAGAAACCAATAATTACAAATGCAGATATCAACTTACATATCTTGCCATATAATAGCAACAAATTTCAATATGCCGAAGGTGGGGAGCTAACAGATATAACCATAAGAGTTTACAGAAATGGGCACTTGAGCTATATATTGATGACACTATTTCTCTATAAATAGATGCTGAAAAGAGTCCCAAACATAAACAGATTGCTGAATGCTGAATCCTTCAAGCCACTAAGTATCTCGTTAACAATAAATCTAAGTCAAACAATACGTTTTTTTATAAGATAGTACTTCGTATTAAGGGACGCCAAGGGGATGATGCTCATGTACAAAGGATATCATAGAGGTCAACCCGTCTTCAAAATGACACAATAGGGGTGACGACCATATATAAAAAGACATCTAAAATGCACTGCCCTTTCATGGAAAGAGAGATGAATAATTACACTCTCAAACTATCATGTGTAATCATATCTACCAAAATAAATGACCAAATTTCAACTTAGATGAAACATAAGGCTCCAAACATAAAATAACTTCAAAAAAAATTAAACTTGAGCTCTTGATATGAAAAGGGAACAAGATCAAACATACAACAGTTCAGTTCAGTCAAAGCACACCATCAAATAGCAAAAGGAACCATCCTCCAAACTTTGGCAACCCAACATTTTGTTCACTCTTCTCTTCTAAGTACAAAGTACATCATTTGTCTTTCGACTTTCAACCCAACTTACTCGAAAGAGAGACAATGATAAATTCCACAAAGACATAACCAACGAGCACCAGAGAATGTCTCTCGTACTTTAAGTCCTTAGAATGACGATCTCAAGGTAATTTAACTACGTTAGATACGGACTGAAATGACAAGATAGTATTTCCATTCCTCTAGGGACAAACACCTAAAGCAGACGATAGTTGGGAATCCCCGCAACATGTTCGAGAACCATGACCAGCATCAGAAATTCAGGTGTAGAGTTAAATGAATGAGTATGAACGTGCAATCAATCTTCACATTCAAAGACAGTAAGTGGCTGAATTTCACCCCTGACATCCTTCCCCAAAATCATAAAGTACAACGCGTCCAATGAGCAGATATACATCTCTCAACTATTATTACTACAGACATGTAAGATGTTCACAACCAAAAGTTCTTTCACGATATAGAGGTTCATAAGTTTCAAGTTCTTTCACGATATAGAGGTTCATAAGTTTCTCATTCCATAGCACATATATCAGCTGTGGCCAGCCAGAAAATTTATGGAGAGCAAGCAACATGACAGGTTAAACTTTGAAGTACATTAATCGCCCATGACAGGGTTGAAAGTTGCTATCATCAACTTTCATTGATACACAATTCAAGGAATAGAAAAAATATCATCAGTAGTAGCCCAAATGCAAACAAGTTCATAAAATTATACTATTGAAATTCAAAGCTTTTGAAGGAAAATGAGTTCAATACAGGCTACCACCAAAATTCAAAGCTTTTGAAGCAAAACGAGTTCAATACCTCAGTTTTCCCATATTTCCAGCTAAGCGATGGCCAATAGATCGCGATTTTCTACTTTTGAAAAAAAGCAGTGCATAGACACCCTGATGAGGACCAGATTCAAGGTGATACGTTAGAAGCACTGAAATGCATCGCCAAAGCAAAAGATATCCATTAAAGGCATAAACACAGAATTAATAAGACAGCCTTGAGAATACCGGAAAGTGTTGCTGCTTCGCCAGTGCCAACTCATGAGCATCATCGACAGTTTCAATGAGCTTTTGGAATTCACTGACAATGATCTCATCATCCAACAATACAGGGAAAGTTAAAACCTGTAAAAAAGAGTTCGGCATTACCAAAGATCCATCACTAAAATTAAGATTACTTCTATATAAGTATATATATAGATTAGTGGACACCAAAAGGGTGACAGTGTGGCACCCATGTACGAAAGATATCATAGAAGTGGCACCCATCTACAGAAAGACACGATCGGGGGGGAGGACCATATACAAATATTCAACCTAAAAGTGACGCCCATATATGTAATGAGAGGTGGAAACTTACGCCCTCAAATTATCTTGCATAATCTAATATACAAAACATAGAATATACAACGTTTGATTTGGGTGGAATATATGACTTTAAATGTATATATTTTCTTCTGGGCGACTGGACATCACAAACTCACATGGTTGCTACCATAAAATGCTTAATTGCACAAAAGAACATACGGAACAATGTGTTTCTATGCTTGAAGATATTTTGCTGAATCTGAAAATGGAAACAATGTTTCAATGCTTGAAGATGTTATGTTGAATCTGAACAGAAAAAAAATAGCGTCATGCACTCATACCTCAAACATGAGACTAACAATCTCTGAGTTATCATGAGCAAGATTATAGCCTCCATTAGAAAGTCTTGCATTAGCTTCTTTTATATGTTGAGAAACTCTTTCTTCATCGAGTGACTGCAATATACCAAGCAGTGGAGAAATAAAACTTGACTCGTATTCAGCCTTGTACATCTCTTGGGCTTGGTGATGCCGGGAAATGCACTCTGTGCATCTCCTCATCTCTTGAGATATCCTTTCCCATAAAATCTTTAGAGGAGAATCATTGCCATCCACCTTATAGTAATTATAAAATGTCTCCAGAAAAGGGCCTATTATGTCCCAAAACCCACACCAAACGTGTTCATCTCTGGGCAGACACATTAAAAAGTTGTATGCCGCTGAAAACCTGATTTAAACCAAGCATGAAAGGTGGAAAATGACTCATCTTTTAAATTTGTATCCATGTCCATACAGGATGACAATACTCATTAGACAACCATTATATTTAACGAGGGAGTGATTGAATACCCAACGTTAATACAGAACTAATCAACCAACTCCCCAGTCCCCATAAAGCATTCTAAATAAATACTATTCATCAATCAGTTTCAAGACGGACATATGTGCCATGAAAACTGAGCCAGCCTTTAATGTGCTGCATCATGTTAAAGAAACGTACACACTTGACAGAAATATTTCAAAAAGAATGGGAATTCAATGCCAGCTGTGTAAGCCTGCACGAACCCAAATGACATGATAAAAAGTAAAAACCAAATCACAAAAAATCCTAAACCATTTCAATGCACATCAATCACATAGTAGTCACATTAGCATGTTACTACATCGCAATAAAATAAGATTGGTCAAAGATGACAATATTAATCTATAATTTCTACTCAGTAAAGCTCTCTTCACTTACAGGACACTTTCACTCAACCAGGTGTGAAGTCTGTAAACAATTAACTCGCAAGCTAAAGTGCAGACTTTAGTCACCTAACTATTCAAAAAATCATGAACTAAACTACTTCCGTCAACAACGTACTAACATATACGCTTCCTCCAATAAATCCAAACTAATAACCACTAGCAAATGTGTTCTACTGTTCGCTTATTCCATAGCTTATGTAACATTAGGGGCATGTTTGGATGGACAGATTTGGAGGGAAAGGACTTTTGTTTGGATACAATGATGGAGGGAATAGAAGGGGGTGACTAGGAGGGGTCCATTTTCCCTCTTCCAAACAAATCAAAATCCCTCCATTGTAGCAAAGATTTGGAGGAAAATTATATCCAAACACTCACACCTCATTCCCCCACCCCACCCCTTCCCTCCCCCTCCCTCCCTTCTATTTTGGTATCCAAACAAGCCCTAAGGGTTTTTTTAGATAAAGGAAACTAAGGGGTAAGAGCAGGGTGGAAACAACAAGGAGATAAATTCCATTGTTCTGATCGCAAGTGTGGTTGAAGAGAAATGGAAGGGTTCTGTTACGGTCCATCGCATGGTATAGGACATTCGTCCGACATCGATCATGTGGGAGGCTTGATGTAGGATTTATATAGAATTGCGCTCTACCACTTTGAGCTAGCTTTTAGAGTGGGGTTCTCCCAATATCTATAGCAATCCAACATCAAGCCTCTCACACGACCAATGTGGAGCTCATGTCCCATACCATGCAATGGACCGAACAGATTCCCTTCCCCTCATACAATCTTAATCAACATCTCTTCAAGAAACGAAAAGATTAGAGAGAAATGGTAGTGTTGCCCTTCCTCCCTTTCGTCTCCTCCATCGCCAACCCATGCCTCTCCTTCACTCCTCGCTTTGTATCCAAACAAGAGGTTGACGACTTCATGCCATATTTTAAGCACAAGTCTTGGTGATTCCATGGGATAATTCGACACCACAAGTGACGGTCATTCCATACATAGCACCATTTGCATTTTCCAATTCGTCATTACAACCTAAACACATCACATCTCCCCAAATTCCTATCTTGAACTTTGAAATGTGTGTCCAAATAATTCATATCTTGAACTTTGAAATGCAACAAAAATATAAGAAAAACGAAAATAAAAACTTATTGAATTATCCCCACTTCTTAATCACAGTGAAGTAGCAGCTGTTCATCAAATACCTCCAATGCACACCAAATTTGAATATACACTCCATTACTTTTTCCATTAAAAAACATTCTAAAAGCATAAACTACTACCAAAATGGACAAAATAACAAAAAAATGAAAAGACAATTGTAAGAATATATAAACATTTCTGGGCCTTCAACCATAGTCTTATTTGGTTGAGTTGGTTCCCCCATCAACAATTAAGTTAATCAAAAAAACACAATTAAAGTAAATTCGATAAGTAAATAGACATTGTATAATACGGAAAGTAAAACAAAATAGAAGAAGAAGTAAGTACCATTGCTCTTTAGCTTGTTGATTACGTTGATAGCGCGACGAAGAAGAAGACGACTCAAGTGCTTGATCGTCGCCACTATCGTCATCGTGAAGTTCAAGTTCATCTTCGATAGCTCGCCATCGCTCTACCAATTCGGCTCTACTTAGACCTCTCTTTGTAGCCGTCGTCGACGTCGCCATTAATGGAGTTGAAGTTCGACGAATAGAGAACAGAAATTAGGTTTCCGGCGACGGCGATGAGAGAGAGGGTTTTCCGACGACGGCGGTTACAGCTTAAAGAGAGAGATGAGAGGGCGGGGAGAAGTAAATGGACGGAGACGGAGTTAGTGCGCCAAACTCTAAAATGCTTGAATCAATATAGGGCCTACAAAAGTTCAGTCAATTTTCCGGCTATTTATTGTTTACCCTTTCCACGGTCGAATCTCGAACTAGGGTCAAGACTCAACAGTCACAAATCCGGTCCATTTTTTTCTGGTTTGGACCGAAAAAATCAAAATTATACTTGCCTTTTATTTTGTTTCCTTAAATATTACTCCAAGTATCTAAAATCGGTCTAACTGATCGTTTGGACCGAAAATTTGAAAAAATGTGCAAATTATGGTAAAATTTTGGTCCAATCGACTCGGTTTGGTCCGGTCTTGGATCAAAAATTTCCCGGTCCGTTCCCAATCTGGAAATTTTTAATTCTGATCCAAATTTTTGATGATTCCAATTCCGGTCCGGTCTTGGGACGTTGCACAACCCTAGTGCCTATAACATAAGCTCCATTTTTCAAAGTATAGCAAATCGCCCTCAGTTTTTGGCCAATAACAAGCTTGAAAAATCGGCAAATGGTATTATTTGAAAAATCTCCCTCCTAATTTGTCTTTTCTAACCAAGTGGTATTATTTGACCCGGATACATCCGTCACAAGGGAGACTTACTCCGATGGGGTTACCTGCTTCTACGATTGCCAAACAGGATTTTTGTCAGGAGCAACATATAGCCAATCTATGCACACTTCCCGCCATTGGTGAAGTCATTCAGGAATGGTACCAGTAACCTTGCAAACCTGCAAATAGCACAGGAACTTGCAAATAGTGCAAGGAAGCTTTAATTATAAGTATAATCATCCTGTTGCCAAAAAACGAAACCTGCTACGGTTACAAAAAGAAAAAAGAGAAAAAAAAAATCAATCTATACAGGTTAGAGTGTTAAGGACAAGCAAGTGAAGCACGAAAACTAGACTAAATACGAGGACATAAGACTCCAGCTGATTTTCATATGGGAAGGCATGGATGCAACAAAACGAAGGACGTTGGGCTTGTCCCTAAGTTTACGCCCATAATCTGGGGAACTGTGTTCCAAGACTTTAAGGAACTTGGCAACGTTAGGTAAGACTAACTCTCTACAGGTGAGGTGTAGCAATGGTACTTTAGAGAGTACACTCCCTTTCTGAATGTCCAGACCGTCAGGGCGCCGTAGCTTGTATGGCTCCCCACTCGTTGGCTCAATGTTCACTTGAGGTGTCTGCTTCCACTTTCGATGCACAAACCACCCGTACTTGTAGTCACCCACAATCGGTGTCCCAAGTGCTTCAGCACAGTGGACTCTAAGCTGCATTATATATGTACAAATATGGACTAGATGAGTAGGGTAAAACATTGGAAAATTTTCAGTTTAGTGTCAGGAGGCTTAAGCTAATTACAGTGCCTTAGAAATTTACTAGTTCCACTTCAGTCATTGAGTTTCAATTTATTTTACCCTCTGGTGTCTTCCAAGTATAATATAAACAAAATGTTGAATGTTTTTTCTCACTTCATTATGCCAAACAAAATCACTGGTTAGATGAAAATGAACCATACTAAACATTAGGAGTTAAGTGACCAAGTGAGACATCATTTGAACCTAGGTCACTAAAGTGACCGATTGTTCGAATTTTGGGTCATAAAGGAAGAATTTGTGAAATTTTGAGGCACCAAAGGGTAACGTTCCCTAAAGCTTCGTATGTTTTAAGATTCAACAGCAGAGATACAACAAGAGTGCCGTGAATTAAAGTAAGCATTATAAACCTACAATGGTTGACACTTGACAGCATGAGGTATGAACTTAACTTTACCTGATGTTTTCGGCTGGTATGTGGGCGCAGCTCAACCCAAGAACATCCATTGATCATAGGACCAAGTACGCGATACTCAGTGATGGCTTCTTGAGAAGCTTCTAAACCACATGAATGAGCCAACATGACCCGCTCAGTTTTTCCATCATCAAGTAGAACCTGCATGACGATTTACCAATTTAAACCAAATCTGAGCATGAAGAAAGAGAAGAAAGGGTACAGAAACTGTAGGAGACGAGACATTGAGAGTAAGAAACAAGAGAAAGAGGGATGAACTACCTTTGTAAGAGGAGCACGTATATAACCTTCCTTCTCTTTCGGTGACCCAATAACTAACGCCCAATATCTCATGCATGTTGCTTTACATGCATCATTCCAGTCCTAAATTTATTCCAAATAGACTAATTTACATAAAATGATTGAATTTGTATACTAGAAATGAAGGCATAACATTCTATCAGGTTGATACCAGCAATGGTGTTAATGCTTCATTATTATTGCTGAACAGCTGTTGGAGATAAGAGGCACTTTCTTTTGTCCTCCCCATCAACAGGATACCACTGCTTTCTCTGTCTAGACGATGTACCTATAAAGACACACATAAACGACATGGAGTAAGTTGAATGGAATGGCAAAAAGAGGAACCGCTTCTAGTTTGAACAAAGTTAATGATTATTGACCAGGTGAAGTAGAAATTTCTCCTCAAAACTGGAGTAGAAATTACAAAGGGAAAGAAGGATTTAGAAACTAAAAAAGCACAGGCATTCGCTTCAGCTGCATGAATGCAGCCTGCGACTCACTTTTTATAAGTGAGATTCATATTTAGATAAGACTATAAGAGTTAACTTAAGATAATTAATTCCTGGCAATAAATTACTCATATATTAGAGAAAATTTACACGAAAAATCAAGAACTATATTAAATGGTAATGATGTTGAATAAAAGGCCACTGAACAGAGGTAACGGACATAATATCCATCTGGCAGTAATCAGGAAAATAAACACAAAGAGTATTTATGATTACAATACAGTAGAACAAATTTCCTACCAGTTTTGGACCTTCTTCGTTATCATAGGACAAAGCAGCTGCGGCTAAAGCATCCATACTATTATGAATTGGCAGGTTTCCCTATGAACATGTCCAAAAAGGTACAAGTTAGAACCATGAGCAATTCCGTCCTTGAAATGCAGGTCATTGTTCAGCCAAAATCAAACGACCCTACTAATGTTCTCACCTTTAACGGTAATTTCGGTGGCTTATTCATCACAATAATAGCAGAATCCTGAAATTTCCAGCAGATGATGAAGAAAATCAGACATAATCACGATTACAAGAGGCTATTATGAGAAAACTGTATCATCAAACTGTCAAACATGTCTCAAAAATGTTAAAAAAAAAAAAACTTATCTCTACAAATCTAAAACAAAACGATTCAGAAAAAGGACATGCCTTGTACATAACAAGCCTTTGCAAGTAAGCTATCTCATCAGCATTCGGATACAAAGTTCCACTCGGTATATGGTCAAACCTCTTTGAAATTCTACCTTCAGCTATAGACACAGGAACATAAATTCTTGTACCTGCCTTCATGACCTCACTGTGCTTTATCTGTAGGTAAGCTGTACATTTTGTAGCAAATTAAACCCATATGGAAGCAAATACAAGCGAAACTACAAAAGACAAACCACAACACAATCTGCAGTACGCTTGAAATAGAGGCTTAGGAACGCGAATTTACCTTCCTCATAGATTTTTTCTCTGGGCCCTGACTTGATGAGTCCTTCACACCCGCGCACTCCACCTGAACCTACAACCAACATATAAGCCACCTTACTAGGACTCTTCAAGTTACCTTACAACATCAACGCTCAATCAATGAGTATGACATGTCAACGACTTATTTCAGGCTAAAATAATACTCCCTCCGTTATTTGTAGGAAATACTCTTTTCCAGAAAGTCCGGTATTAGTACACATACCCGCCTAAGATACATCTAACCAAGTTTGCTTAACTAAGTGTGTATGACTTAAACTGATCCACAGAAATCTCCGTTCCAATTCCTCATTAAAACTCCATCTTTTCCCAAGCTACTCTCATAAAAATCGACTTCTGACTACTCGAATTAATATTATCACTCAGAATTCAAAATTGCATTGCCTAAATAATTCTCCCTCCGAAAGCTTACACTTTCATCAAAATACTCGTCACATATGAATAAAAACGCGAAAGCTTCAGCAGAAAGTCGGAAGGAGTAATCAGACCTCCAACTAGTGCTTAGGATGTAATCACATTTGCACCATACATAAACAAGAATTAAACTTTTGTCACACCACCCCATTCGAAACAAGCTATCAACAGTCACAAACTAAACATACCCAAATCGACAAACGTATCATTAATTAAAGTTTCAGTTCAATGCAATTCATCCGAAAAGAACAGGGCAAACACATGGAAGTAAAGCAGCCAATAAAAAGAACTTACAAGGCCTTTATTAAAATGGGATTGAATGACAGTATCAAGCACTTCATCAAAATAATACTTGACCCAACTGATAGCAGTAACACGCTGAGCTTTTTTTTCATTGCGGCAATTCGTCAAACACCTGGCGGGCAAAGGGTGGGAAGGGAAAGGCGGAAGAGAAAGCAGTTGGCGGGGTTTTGGGCCGTCTTTTGGGGTACCCAGATAGGCTAGGTTGTTGACCACCCGGATGACCGGGTCAGGGGCGGTGGGTCGCGGTGGCGATACGCGGGAGTAGTTTCGTAGGCCTGGTAGGAGACGGTGGATTAGAGGGTGGTGGGTGCGGTGGACTGCAACGGTCATTTTTGATGTTAAATACTCCGAACTCCGTATAGAAGAGTACGGGGTGTAGTTTAGTCCAGAATCTGGGTCCGGCTCGAGAGGGGTTCAACTGTTGAAGGCCAAAAATAAATGAAGGGACGGTTTGGTTTACTTAATACTCCCACTATCCCAATGAATTGTTTGTCTATTCCGTATTAGACAAATATTTTTTATATGTAATTTGACTCTTGGCTCCACATGTCACTTCCTGTTCTCTTTCCCTTGGTGCCAAAAGTAAAGGCAAACAATTCATTAGAACGGAGGGAGTACTCCATATAAGTATGAGGTACGGGTTTAGAAGTTGTAGAGTTGTGGACATGACGTAGGTCCACCCCGACGCGGCCACGCGCGGGTTTGGGTAGGCGAATGAATCTCGTGGTGAGATTGTTCTCGGGTTCGAAATTTAAGTCAAAATGGAGTCGCCACCGAATTTTGTGGTTATTCGGAACCATACGAGCTCACTCTATGTCGTCATGGGCTATACACAAAGTAAGCCCATTTTGATTTCAGAGTTCATTGGACTCGTCCCTTTGCATTGCAATATCGATACCGTCTAAACCGGCTTTCGTATATAGAATGACTCTCGTGCGCCAAGGGTTTCGGACATCCGGAAACCAAAGGTTCTGAGTAAGGGGTGAGGGTACGTGTTGGGAAGCTCACTAAGGACACTCAACCCCGCCCGCACATGGCGGCCTCTACTAAGACATCGCTCGTGTTCGTGTGCGCGCGCTAGTAAAACGATTAAATGATATGCAAACAGCGTTTTCGGGGCTAAACATATGAATAGTATGTTAACTACGTCATTTAATGCATCTTGATTATGGTCGAAGTAATTTAGCATGCGAGGTTCATTTATAAAGCGATAAGCAAGTAAATAAATGAAACTTAAACATAAATAACGTACAAGTTACACAGGCGGAAATACAACCCGGCCAATACAAAAATAAACGGAACAATAGATAATAAAAAGATAGGAACGGACCCGTATGTAAACTTGACCGCGAAATGTGTAAGTGGACTAACCCCGTTTAAATGCACATTATGTTGTACATCAAACGAAGGACGGAGACATAGGCCCTAGGCGTGACGCTAGCCCGATCCCATGTCTCTATGCCTTGTCCCGACTTATCACGTCGAAAAATCGATCAAAGTCGTTAAGGTGTCGTGATGAGCGTGAGTTTTGGAAAATGGATTCACGTGATTGGCTTTACACGTGTCGACTAAAAGCCGTAAAAAGGACGAGGCTTAAATGTTGCATTTAAGCTCTCGGTTTTCTGGGTTACAGGATCCACTCGGTCGAGTCATGGCCTGACTCGGTCGAGTGTGTCCTCGAAAGAGGGTCTGCCCAGTTTTATGGACGCTACTCGATCGAGTAGCCTATGCACTCGGTCGAGTAGCCCCTGTACGAGTGTCAACTCGTTTCGTTTTTTGGGGTTTAAAATCGACGGTCGGTCGAATTAAATGCAAATATCGCATTATTTGAATTTAACTCGACCTCCGGTACTATAATCGTGTACATGTACGATTATAATACTGTTGTTGGGATTTTATGAAAACATTTACGTTAGAAAATTTGAATTAGCAACGGAATGCCTCCCTCTACGTCACGACATCGAAACTAACCCTTTCGGGTTATGTGATGTCGGTTTTCGTGTCAACGGGTTCCGCACTAATTAAAATGGGATCGAATGCGTTCAACTATGATTAGTCGCGATCACGTCACGCCCTTGAGTACATTGGGGCGGGGCTCCTCGAAAGGGCTCCACCTCCGTCGTTGCTCGTAAAGGGATTAGACGGACTTTAGGCGATAATTATAGTCAAACGTATTCAAAACCGGATTTTTGATACTAATATATATACATACGCGGTATAGTAATGTTAGTAACGAAAATGTAAAATGTTAAGATTAATGTTAAAGTTAGAGTTAGGATGTTAGAATTACAATACTAGTATAGGTATAATATTAACGATACAAAAACGTAAATAAAAGTAACAAAGATCGAAATGGGGTTTAGGACACCCTCAACATACATGCTTAGTAAGGACCTCGGAAATGGACTCGCGAATAGTGACGGGACGTCGGAGTATCGAGGATGTATGCAAGTTATGGTGTATGTGTGTGTGGATGAATTGTCGGTTTTTCGAGGGACAAGGGACTCGGTTTTTTGTGTGTGTTTGCTTAGGGTTGTAGGGTAGAGAGTATGGCTGGCTAGGTTGAATGTAGGTAGAAAATGGATGAGCCAAACTTGTGAAATGAGTGAGGGTCATGGGGTATTTATAGAGTTTACCCCACGACCTAGGGTCACTCGATCGAGTGGCCCTAGTGCACTCGGTCGAGTGCCCTAGAAAATGGGCCTGATCCGATTTTTGACGCTCCACTCGACCGAGTGGGTCAGTCCACTCGACCGAGTGGATCAGGTAAATCGAGGTAAATAAGGAAGATGTTGACTTTGTTGATTGTGTTATCTTTTTTGAATTCAACTTGGGCGCCAGCTTCTAGAAGATGCATTTGGGCTGTTTTTGTGACGGGTTCGTCTCTGACCGGGTTTTGACCCGGTCGCCAAAAGACGGGATTTATTTTTGGTGTCGGTTTTGGCCCAAATTAGTCTTATTTTGCTCGGAACGACCCACTGGGCCTAAATTTGAGGTCTGTTTTGTGAGATTATTACTCCGCTAAAAGTCCATGTCAGATATTATTGATTTCGGGTCCAAATCCGAGTATACCAAGTCACGTTTGCGTCCGATCATCATCGGGTGTTTGTCGGGAACTGCTATAGACACTGGCAGGCAAAATGCGGGTGTCTACAAGAGTTTACTTAATAACTTGGCAGCTCAAGCTTTAGCTCATTTCCGTTTGTTGAACATTGGAGATACAGACAGTGTGGGATGCTCATTCAGCCGAGTTAGCTGGCTGCTTGGTCCGATTAATATATTTACCCCGTTGGGTTACAAAAAAAAACAATACCTTGAGTATTTCGTTAACGAAATTGCAATTTAATAGCCATATCTCACACCTTCAATGTAGGTTTCTCATATCCAACGGGGAAGGTGTTTATGAGTTTCATAAACTTAGGATCAAGTTGGCTTGATTTTTCGGGGGGAAAAAAATCCATTGTTTTTCTTTTCTAATGTTTATTGGGCACATGTTAGAAAAAATAAACCAGATAACAAGTCATTGATTCAATTTAAAGAACAAAATATCAGGTAAATTTAGGTTTGTTTTGGATTCAAATCTACCTGTTCATATTATTATTAAGAAAAATATCATTTATAATTTGTACTATTTACGTCAAACGCACCTTGTTGTTTGCAACTCGCATCCCCGTCACAAGGTTGTGACGGATCAAATAATTTTCACATGTATAGATACAAATAAAATATTTTCTATTCACGAAATATTTTGATTTATCTTATCTTACGGCATGGTGATATTTTGCTTGTTACTTGTATAACTTTGTGACGGATATACCCATTAAATTTGCAATATTTAACAAGTTACTCGTATAATTTTATGATGGATATCCCCGTCCACATGGTAGAAGTAATATTTAACATGTTACTCGTATATATTTATAACGGATATACCCGTCAAAACAACTCTATATACAACTCCATTCGTTCGAATTCAAAGGGTACATTTGTTTTTTCACACTTGCCGATACATGTTTTACACCGTCAATATCTTTCGTTTTACATCAAAAAAAATTATAAAAATTCGATATTCTTAATCTACCTATAAAGACGAATCAAACAAGATTTCACATGACTATATCCTTTCTTATAAATTATCGAGAATATTAACGATTCTTTTGAATTGTGAATAATGTACAAAAGGAAAGCGCACCCTTAGAATTGGGAAGTATCGGATACCCCAAACTCTCAAAAAATTTGGTGAAGGTGGAAGAAATGAGCACATCCATTTAGAGGTGCCATGAATCACGTAAATAAAATATCCACTTCCAATCCAATCCAATCCTATGAAAAATCTGATACCCCAAAAAAAAGCCACAGAATAATGAAAAACAAACCTAAAGTACCCAAAATCAAATACAGAAAGCAATCAAAAAAGAGCCAAAAAGAGATTGTATTTCACCATTATTATAATCCCTTTATTTTATATATCCGCGGCGCAACGCTGTTCTTCATTGCCAAGTTGCTCACAAATACTGTAAACACAACACCGTTTTTTTTATTTTTAATTTTAATTTTAATGTTGTCCCATGAAACATTTCTACAGTAACAGTCCCCACAATTTTTATGTGTTTTGAACACTAAACACCCAATTTCAAGTGTTCAAAACCCTAATTAAAATCCCAGTTCTTAACATCTCTTCATTCACCTTAAGATTTTTAAATGGGGCAAAAAACCCAGTCTCAGGTATCTTATATTCTCTGTTTTTTTTTCTATAAAGTTTGTTTCTTTTGGTCTTATTATTACTCCTATGTGGCTTGTATTTTTTTGCTGTTAAGTGTAAATGTTGTGGGGGCTGTGTTTAATGAACAAGTAAAAGTGTTGATTTGTGAAGTTGGTTGTGTGAATGCTGTTATATGATTGTTTTTTTCGAGACGATTTCGGATAATGATTCATGTTAGTCGATCCCAAATCTTTTTGGGGACTAAGGCTCTGATGTCGTCGATGTTGTTGTAAGGTGTAAATGCTTGAAGTGGGTGTTTGCTAGATTTTGCTGATGATGAATAATTGGAGTGTTAATTGGTGAAGTTGGTTTGTGGAAATGTGGATGCAGAAGGGCAAACATATGGTGTTTGGAGATGTCTTTGGGATTGCTATGGTGCCTAAAGAGTTGGAGGTTGAAAAAGCTCAAAACTTGGAGATTAAATTTCAACTTCCTGACATTGGCAAAGCTTTCAAGGTTTGTTTATTTTCGATGTCGTTTAATTGTGCTGTGCAATTAATGATTTTGGTAAAGTAACGATATCGCTTTGTTTTTTTGCTGATCAGTGAATGCTCTTGGTTCCTTGGTAAAGTTTTGTGTGTGCGTGCGCGCGCTTATGTTTAACTAGTTGCCTGGTGTTTCTTCTTATTACTCTGTATATAACTGTATGACTGTAGCAGTAATTCATTTGACTGTAGTGATATGTGTTACGGAGTATTTGTGTAGATTTTCAGCCTGTGTTACTCTGACACGTGTTGGAGTGTTGGATACGACTATTTCAAATAAAGTTTTCATTTTGTTGGTCTAAAATTGAAGTGTCTTAAGTGTCGGACACAATACATTTGGACACATGACACGGCACCTAAGTGAAGTGTCGGAGTAACATAGATAGATTCCACTGAAACATTCTTAACGGTGAGTTACAAAAAGAATGTAAGATACTCCGTACTCTACTATTTGCTCACACGTTATCTTATGTTTAATTGCGTTAATCTGAGATTCCAACGACAAATATTACTCAGAACATGGTGCAACTGGTTCCTCCATAGTTGCGCTTTATGTTGTCTGTGTGTGTTTTTTGGTAGACTTACCAGTTTGATGACATTTATGGCTTCACCTTATAAAACACACTGCTTTCATGTGTTTCAGGGCCTCCTTAAAACCAGAGAAGCGGGCGAGTTTCTTAGTGGTGCTCTGGCTGGAGCAATGTCTAAAGCTGTGCTTGCACCTCTTGAAACGATCAGGTCAACTCTACTTTTCTCACATTATCTTTCATCTTAATTATAGGTCGACAGTGTATTATTACCTATTTACCTCCATTCTATTATATTGTCCCAATTTAACTTTGGTGTTCAAATGTGTAATAAACTTAAAAAGTAAATTTTCTCACAATATACGGTTATTTCCCTGACGTGGCTATACTCTGACACCATTTTTGATTCCTTGGTTGACATCAGAACAAGAATGGTGGTCGGTGTTGGATCTAGAAGTATACCCGGGAGCTTCATAGAGGTCATTGAGCATCAGGGTTGGCAAGGGTTGTGGGCTGGAAATACAATTAACATGCTCCGTATAATCCCTACCCAAGCAATTGAGCTTGGAACATTTGAGTGGGTCAAGCGAACAATGACATCAGCTCAAGAGAAGTGGAAAGAGGATGGAAATCCTAAGATTCAACTTGGTGATGTCACTTTACACTTTCCTCTCTCATGGTTATCTCCCGTTGCTGTGGCCGGTGCTGCTGCTGGCATTGCTGGGACACTAGCATGTCATCCTCTGGAAGTCGTTAAGGTAGTTTAACCCGCGAAATGCTATAACATTTTGATTGACAAATAGAATGAATTAGACGAACAAATAGTCGAACTCCTTGAATAACAGTATATCATAGGAGTATTATGCTTCATCTATTCCTCTTTTTCACTTCCTGTTCATATTAAATTGTTTTTTTTCCCTTTACAGGACCGACTCACGGTAAGACCTGACGAATACCCTAATTTGGCAGTTGCCCTCGTTAAAATTTACAAAGACGGTGGGGTTCCTGCCTTATATTCTGGTCTTCTTCCCACTCTTGTTGGGATGCTTCCATACAGTACATGCTACTATTTCATGTATGACAAATTGAAGAGGTCTTACTGTGGTTTGAAGAAGAAGAAATCTCTGAGTCGTCCAGAGATGGTTCTGCTTGGAGCCTTTTCAGGTGAATCTTCATTCTTGATTCGTATATAAGGTGTCAGGTCTCACTTAAGCCTTCTCGGCTGCGGTTTAATTAGTTAAAGTGATGCATGTTGGTATGTCGTAAACTGAAATCTGTGTGATGGCAGGGCTGACAGCAAGCACGATCAGCTTCCCGTTAGAAGTAGCAAGGAAAAGGCTGATGGTGGGCGCACTGCAAGGCAAGTGCCCCCCAAACATGGCAGCAGCACTAGCGGAAGTCATTAGGGAAGAGGGTATAATGGGAATTTACAGAGGATGGGGAGCAAGCTGTTTGAAAGTTATGCCCAACTCAGGAATTACCTGGATGTTTTACGAAGCCTGGAAAGATGTACTACTCGCCGACAGACGCCTCATTTGAACTTCCGATTTGTCTCCTGTTTTTAGAGTGAGACTGAGCCTAGCTTTCTTTCTGAAGATAGCATTTTTGGATGATGTCTTCTTGGTTTCTGCCGATTTTTGGCATTCCGCCTCCCACCAGTCACCGGTGCAGCTCATAATCCTCATATGTTTCAGTGGTAGTTTTAGAAGAGTCATGGACAGGGGCTTCCCCTCCAAATTTTTGTTTGTTTCATACAGTATAATTTATGTCGGAGCGACATTTAAAAGCCTCGGTGTTGTAACCCCTCTAGTTAAGGGTTTGAGAAACTACTGACGCTTTCGCGGCTAATATAATCATGTTCTTTTCACTCTGTTTTAATTAGCTCAAAAGCCTTAGTTTCGACAGAGTGATTGAGAACCAGTCATCACATCTAAACTCGGTCATTATGGAGTACCAAACACAGTCGATTATGCCTAAAATTTGGTCATGGTAACCATCAAATCTCTTAGGAACCGGTGCAATATTCGAGATTTATACCATGCTAGAGCTGATACATCTATCACTAACAATGAAGGTAACTAGAATGATACAAACTAAACTAGTTGCACAACACTGATGGAAACTAAAAGTCTTGAACACAATGGAGAAGACTAAATAAACTACTACACTAATGTCTGTCTAGTCAGTCATCAACAAGGGAAGAGAATGGGAGACGGGTCTCTTCGGAGCCTGCCATGGGTTAGGTCTAGTTTTCGCATCTTGTCTTCGCACCAAAGCAACTGATCTTTGGTGATCTTAACCATTCTTAGCACCCTGCACACCACTTTGGCATCGATCAGGCTAAACAGTAGTTCGACCTCTTCATGGGTCCCTGGCCATGACTTCTTTTTCATACCCTTCTTTTTCTTCATTTCCTTCAGTTTCAGCATTTTCTGCACATCCCGAAAACAACCCATTCAATACACATATTAGCAGAAGAACCATAATGCCAGCGTACCAAAGGACCGACATAACATAACATATAGTCTGTCACATTGATGAAGTACCTTTTCCGCAACTGATTGAACCTGCTGAAGCGGAGTAGCCATCTGATTCTGACTTCCAAACGGATTGCGAACAACGGCTGTCTTTTTCTTATCGAGCCTCACGAATGCATAAAAACTCAGGATTGATGTCTCAATTAACGTACGGAGATCAGGGGCAAAAACCCTGTAGTCCGATTCCTCATCTGGCACCGTATTATCACACATACCTGAATCAATGGTTGACATTACAGTCAGCAACAAAATTGCAGGACAGTAGAGTCAGAGGCAATATATATCTAAGATGACTATTTAGCCCATTAGGTAGAAATTTTACCTTGAACATTAGGAACTTGTAGCAGCTTCGAGAAAGTATTTCTACTTCTAGCATACTTTTCCATTCTAAAACCTTGGTCAAAAGGTTCATTCTCGATAAATCTTTGCAACAGCACTTGAAATTGCTGATATTGCTGTGCACAGTGGTTGTAACAAGTAGGGTTTTCAGGTTGGCACGAGATTTTCTGGCTGAGTTGGGTGTATTGGCCGTGAAGTGCTTCCCATGTCAAACAAATATGAGCTACATATGCTGTTTCCAGATCTTGGTATGGACTGTTATCTGGTTGCTGCAGCTGCTCGGTTTCACTATCGGGTTCTTCCATCCTTTTCAGGGAGAGGCAACGGAATGGAGATGCGAGCTTTCTAGAAGCAGTTCTTGGCGATGGAGTCGACGGACTTTTAGGATCTAGAACATAGAAACAGCTCGTGTCAACATTTGAAAAAAAAAAAAAACAAATCAAAAACACAACAAATTTCCATGCTTCAAAAAGAGACCTAAGATTATGATGGGAGTAAATATGAATGCTCGCTAAGCCGATTGTTCATCCACAGCATTTGTAAAACTGTATTGCAAAGGTTGCTTTTTCATCAACACGTAAGATAAAAGGATACATTCAAGTCAGTATATACCTAAAGCCAAACTACACGGCCACTAAAACACGGAGATCCTATAAATCAACAAAAACGACAAAATTTTAAACCTTTAAACGTTTCAACTTTGAAGCCTCGCCCCTCACCGTAAGTCTCTTGTACCCAAGTTCGCTCTTTCATCTTATCATATTCTTGTTTACCTAGCAGCTTTGATGATAAAAGCACAGTAAATGAAAGTGAACTTTGATAGTCTTTAACTGTCATTAAAATGTCAACTTTCAACCACCATTTACACCCTAGAAGTTCAGAGTATAAATTTGGACTCTCTACACCAAGAAATGGGATAAAAGACTAAAATACATTCTCAACTAAATAACAAACATAAGATTGGTCCCCCAAAGGCATTGATAACCAAGGGTACTTAAATGTCACTATCTCTTGAAGACCTAACTATTGATTGCACAAGAAATTCAAATGGTCATCACATGAATCACATACCTTTTTTCCATAACGATAAATTCTAAAGCGGAACGAGACCCACGATTCTTCGACTATCAGAATATAATCGAATGAAGTAAAGTGGCTCACTCCACTAACTGACGTGACGTAGTATTAAGTAGATCAAGTTTTTAGTACCAGTCATCCAATACCTTATTGCTTTCTTTAAAATGGGAATAAAGCCAAGTTAAATGCACACCCGACATCCTCACTATAAGCGGGAGTCTCTGAGGTACAGGTACTAGTGTACGTCGTTGTAATTATCAAAGTGTCGGAATTGACATTAACTTCTTAGCATTATGCAGAATAGGATGATCAGAACATCTGAATCCATTAACATGACGAAAATGTATGCAAAAGATGATCAAACACCACATACCAGCCTCATTGAGCTGCTGAGCACTAATTCTGTCGAAAAAGAGCATCCTCTCACAGTACTTCTCATATATTGATTCGAAGTCACAGTACAGATGTTCAACCTGAGATCCCATGTCTCTCCCCTCACTTGAGCTCGTCTCCCCTTCCTCCTCCTCCTCTTCTGCCCCCGATTCTTCAGGTATCAACACCATAAAGCTGTTTCTCCTCAACTCTTTCAACCTCCGCTTCACCTCATTTGTAATGAAATCATCATCGTCATCATCATCAGCAGATGCATCAGTAGCCTCAGTTTTACCATTCACATTGTCAGTCTCATTATCCGGTTCCTCCGGCTGTGAGACCACCTTCTCCTCCAAATTAGCCTCGGACTTGGGCTTTCGAGATTTCTTGAACTTTTTTAGTTTGAGGAAATCCATCACAAAAGTGCTCCAATTATAGTTTCAAACTGATCTCACCCTCACCAATCTTATATTCTCCTCTCAGTCAGTAGTATATAATGCATCAAAATTAGAACCTAATTAAACTTCCTTACGAGTTTCAGTGCATATTTCCTGCAATAGATTCCCAAATACAGTTTCAGAATTCAGATTCAAGCATATGAAACCAGCATAAATGATCAAAATACAGAATAAACAACAGAAAAAGAAAAGTACAGCCAGAATACATTTCAGGGAGAAAGCTAATATCACATATTCTCGTTTGTGATGGGTTAAATATCAACCCACATGGGTAGATAAAAAAAACAAATCATTTGCTACTCTCCCTGCATTCTGATTTACCCGTTACAGGTTTGTGACGAATATACTCGTAACAGGAGAATACTAAGTGACAATGTGTGATTAGCAAACTAATGTAGAACTAAAACAGCATAACATGAGTTCAAAGATCCCATCTTTGACAAAACCCATAAAAAAAGATCATACATGCACAAAATTCAAGAAAACCCACAAAATTGAAGCACAAAAATATCAAAAAAATACAAGTAAAACTAAAACCCAACTCAAAAAAAGTGAAAACTTACTGAGTTACACATGAATGAGGAAATCAAGGCAGAAAATGCAGCCAAAAACCCATCTCCATTGATGGATGTTCGACTCAACCAAAATGCATCATAAAACCTAGAGAGATGAGAGAGAAATAAAGGAACAGGGGAAGAAAAAGGAAATGAATGTAAAACATTGGTGGGGAGGGAGGGGTTAATTACAATGTGCATTTAAACCTCTTTTCTCTTTTAACTTTTTCAAAACAAAAAACAAAAAAAAAACCTTTTCTGTTTCCGTTTTTTTTATCTCGTGAATTGGAGTACTTAACATAGATTTATCAATAATTAATAATTACACTAAATAAATAAATAAAGCAATGAATGTGGGATAATTTCACGAGGAAAGTTCGACTGATATATTCGTAAAAGTTGGTGACGAGTTAAGTACTCCCCCGAGTTCCTATATTCTTCCCCTTTTTTTTGGTGAAAAATAAGGAGAAAGTTTTGTATTATTAAAAGGGAGAAGTGAAATGAAAAAGTAAAATAGAGAAATATTATATTAATTAAATGAGATAAAGTTAATAGGAAAAGTACGAGGGATGAATATTATATTAATTAAAGATGGTAAAGTGTGAAAAAAAAAAAAAATCCATAAATGAAAATAGGGAAGAAGATCAAGCTCAGCCCAATAAGAAAAGATGGAAGAACACTAAAACTCGGAGGGAGTAATATTCCATGCACCGTACGAAATACAAAATATTACGAATATTTATTTTTATTCATTGAATGAGTAATATTTTATCCATTTTGTTTTGAGTAGTTTGATGTATGTTGGTGTATTTAGTGACAGGCTTTCTCTTTCTACCATGATGAGTGTACTCAAAGGACTGTTGAAAGTGCAGGGAATATTGTCAGAACAATACACCAACTTCACTGTTCAATCTCTATGACCGCGAAAATTCAACCCTTTTCTTCTTACTATAAAAAAATCACAATAAACCCATTTTTAATTTTTACCTACACCTTTTATGTAATTATTTTTTTATTACTGCGTATGTGGTAATTCAAAGTGACTCGTTCATCATACAAGTGGATGAACAAATGAAGCAAAGTCATCGAACTGGAGTAGCTAGGAGCCGAACCCTTTTCATCCAATTTATCGTTTACATTAGAGTGGATCAGTTATATAAGGAGTCTCTTATATATTTTTCATAATTAAATCGAACTAAAGAGTGATTGTTTACCAGATTGGGTAAGGTTTTCGGCCTTGACCAATTCAAGTTAGGTTTCCTGGTTTGACCTTATTTTGAAATCCCTCATTTCATGAGTTAGAGAATTAGTACTCCCTCCCATTTACTGGAATCCTACCATTTGATTAAAATATACCTCACATATATTCAATCTTTGGTAGGTTTCCAGTGAATGGGAGGTAGTATTTCTTATTTCCTTCTTGAGATGAGTCGGTCACTTAATGTTCATTCTTTTCTGAATTGAAACGAACAAACTGAAATACACCGAACTTAACGAAAGAACGAAAGAGGGAGGAATAATTTAGAAGGTGGGTGGAAACTTAGGATACCATATAATATTGTGATAAATGGTCCACATCCCATCTTAGATTCATAGGAGTAGTAGCCGCATTAGATCTCCCATCTTTGTTACTACGAGTAGTACTTTAATCATGGTCAAACCAGTCAATTACTTCTCTTTTCGGCATGTTATCATCTTCCTCTTTAGAATATCCGTTACGAATTTGTCCAATGAAATATTATCCAAATATTTTGATGAAAACAAAACATTTGTTGCTCCCGAAATATTATTGCTTTGTCTTATCTAATCATATGAATGTTAGTTATTACACAAATATCTGTTTGTGACGGATTTAACCATCACAAACTTGTAACGGGTCAAGTAGTGTGGATAAGACAAAATAGGGTGGTAAGTGGATAGTTAATGGCTTGTCATTATTTATCCAAATGATATTTGACCCATTGTAACCTTAGGATATACCCGTCCCAAGAGAGACTGTTATTACCCACCGTCACAAGGGAGGCATAAGTCTTACTTCTACGGAATACCTTTTTGTTTCTTTAAGTGAGTAGAGGAATTGCTCAAGCACACTCAAGTGAGACACGGCACAACACTCCATGGGCCAAGCCGGTGCCTTGGCCGGCATTTTCGTGTCACCGGTACAGAACTAAACAACATGGAGCTCACCTTTCCGTGGCTCGACTATGCAATTTTCTTGTCCCGACACAAGATAAGAACCGATATGACCCACTTCCATCTCTAACCACACAAGGACTAAAAATCAGAAAGAGGTCGACCAAGTTTAAAGATATACGCTAAACAGTTGCTAAAGCACAATCTTCCAACAAAAAACCAATGCAGACGACAATGGTTTTCTCAGTGCATAGAAGAAGGATCACGAAATTCTGATGGTAGCGCGACTAAAAACAATACTCAGTGTACAAGTACAAGGATCCTTACAGTTACAGCCCGAGCATTCATTCATTCAGCCAGGACCAACTTTGGGAATATCATAATGCTCACTGAGATCGGCGAGGTACTGGTTGAAATCATCGAGACGGTCACGGTGGGACTTCTTAGATGTCTTTTCATATTTCTGGGCATCTAGTTTTTCCCTTTGCTCTATGTATCGCTTCTCTGCCGGTGTTAGATGATCACCAAAGTTACCCACCTTTCTTTCCCCCCCTAACTTCTCCGATTCATCATTGTCTTCTTCGTCACCATCAGCAACACAAGATTCTGTCGCACCAAACGAAAACTCGTGTGAAAAATAATGATCAATAATTTGAGCAATATATTCAAACTCAAAAACTAACCTTCAACTTTTTCTTCCTTTCTTTCCGAGACATCTTCGTAAAGCTTCTTTTGTTTCTTCTTCTTCTTCCTGACACCACTACTCTTCACATCCAATGCTTTACCCTTAAGCTTCAGCTTACCACCAACAACATTTTCATAGGCTGACATCTTCTCTGTAAGCAGGTCAACCAAACATCAAATACATATATTCAAAATCCAATGTATGTGAAATAGAACGATTCATCCACACTTCCATTCTTTCTCAAGGAAGGCAAGGATTATTGGGTTGCTATATAGTACAAGGGTTAAACAAACAACAAGCTCGAGGACAATGGGGATCAGTTACCATATTTTCTTCGGTTGCGCAAATTTTCTAGAGAATTCCATTCAGTGCAAACATTTACAATCATATCAAGTTTCAAGTACTACAGACTAGTTTCAACTTTCAAGTAGTCTAAAACTCAAGATAAAAGAGGTTCGCGATTGGAACTAATATAATTCGGAAGTTCTTTTGCACACATTCCAGAATACACCATGGATATATATAGGGTAGGTATGATGTCAAACTCCATAGCAATTTTGTACTCCGTATTGCGCCACGTTTAATACACCCACCAATCAAGCGTACATCAACAAATGTTGGTCATGTTTCCCATGGAAGAAGACATAATGCCAGTGGGTTTATGCTCTCCCTATATATATTATCAGGGGAGGCGTAGATTGCCAACTTTTTCATTTTAGAGCGCTTTGGAAAACTAAACTTTTTTTTGGTACTTCATGGAAAGAAGATCCCCAAATATTAGATGTAATAAAGTTATACAGCACACTTTTCATTATGTGCCACCTTCTCACCATAGTCGAGACTCAAGAGTCAAGATCCCCTGAGTCGCTAAGGTAATGTAACTAACATATTGCATGCATATCATAGCTATAACCTCATATATACATATATGTAATTGATGGAAAAGGCGTAATAACCACATATCAGTTCTTCCATCTTTAAGTTCTACACTCAAGACAGGAGTGTACTGTCATCCTATTATCGCACATATTCCTCTCAATAGAGACAGAAAACTCTCTTTGAACCCAATCGTCTCCGTGCCAAGAGAAGGCATCGCTGTCTCACTCACCTCACCGACCAAGACACTAACCATCCCTTTATACAAACATCGTTCATTTAGATGATTAAAACCAAAAGAAAACACTATTCGAACCTAGTCTTCAAAAAAACAATAACATTTGACGTGGGATAGAAACCCCAAACCGAGTAAGTTATTTGAAATCCCTACCACAACCATTACCGTTTGAAATCCTACAGTGGTTTACTATCTCCCTAATCTTTCCCCCATAAAATTTTGGGCTAGCATGATGCCTATACCACTAGAATGTACTCTGTTCACTCTCTTTATATCACTGTGGCAGAGGGGATTTGTGCTGTGGCACTATATTTGACCTATATCGGATTCCCTTGAGTACCTTACCAATCGTGAATCGTTAAAAGGAATTCTACCTTGTTGTATGCCGAAAATACATCGGAGTATAACACATTCTGTAAAAGCGGATCGTGAATCCATAAGGGCGTATTCGTATTCATAGCCAGTCTCATAACCATCATCCCCATATAGGGTACTTCATCTACAAAACCTTACTGCTATCACTACAAGCTCGAATACTTTGAAATCAAGGATACTGAAATCGTTTCGAATTTCTAAACCCTAACACCCTACAAAACCCAACAACATAATTTAATCCAATTCATCAACAATCTCTTACAAAACAATGATTAAATCTCACTGATTCCAATTTTTTTTTTAACTAAACCCTTTCAGGAAAGTGAGATCATTCTTGTAACTTGTAATCAAATCAAAACTGAATCAAATTCCAGAAATAATTTCCTGCTCGAGTAAGAACAAATCAATATAATGCCAGAAATCAAATTCAAATCAACATACAGCGCAATATTATTCTGTAAGGCCGTCATAGGATGTAGTACAACTCCATTCAATTATCATCATTAATCAATACAATCAAAACAACTCGTAGTAATTAAATCAGAGCTAGGATTAGGGTTTGGATGAATATTTGACAAACCTGATGATGATGATGATGATGATGATGATGAGATCAAACCCAATCAATTGAATACACCACCTTCAAGAATCGAGAATTAATGGCGGGTGATAAAAACACTCGAGTAAACAGCACAATTAATTTTATTTTTTTTCGTTTGAAGGAGCAACAAACACAAGTATTTTCAGTTTTGAACCAATACGGGTGATAATGATCTGAACCGAACCCAAGGTCGGTTCGTGGGCACTCGAGTCGGTCTCAAACTCCAAGTTTATACTCTCTCCGTCCCAATGAATTGTTGGCCTATTTTATATTAGAGCGTCTCAATGAATTGTGAATGCTTTTTAGAGGTAATTTGACCATTCTCATGAGTTTTGCTCCACATGTCACTCTCTCATTGGATCCCTTAACCTTGGTGCCAAAATCAAAGGCAAACAATTCATGGGAACGGAGGGAGTAAAACCCAAATGAGCGACTTAAAAAAAAACACAAAATGAGCATAACTCGAGTTTTTGTATAATCGTTGAATTTGTTCTCATATACGGAATATTTCTAATAACCCGGGATTCATGGGATTGCGCATTAAATTTTAAAATGCTCAGTATTCGCAAATCAACGAGAACATTTGATATTATGAAACAACAATATTGAGTACAGTGTATTTATGAAATAAGATCAAGATAGTATTATGTACTCCGTATTATCTAACTAATTAAACCGCTTGTGAGATTTTCAAAAACATCTTGAGTTGATCTCGACTAGATGTCTCGTCTCATTATCATCCCCAGGCTGCCTATGAAATTTGATACTATCAAGTTTCGAGCCCAGGGTGTGTTACCATGAGTTCGACCAGAACCGAGCCTAGGGTCATCTTATTGTATTACCGGTCACCCAAATGGTGTTGTATTTCACCACTTGAACTACAAACCCAATGTGATTACAATATATACTCCTACCGGTAACACTGTCTTGATCACAACCACCGTCTCCATTCGAGAGAAGAAAGCGTGAACAAAAGAAAAACATGTTTATCAAGCATTTATCAATAAGGATACATATCACGGATTCGCGGGTTACATTTTGATTGTTCAATAAATCTGATAAAAGAGTAAACATGGACTGTTAAAAAAAATGGTAAGCTACTCTTCGGGTTGTATGCAAAATGAGTTCCTTTGGAGTTATCTCTCATGCACCAATGTTCTCGATTTGCGCAGTTTTGTCAATTCTCTTCATGATCCCTGCAATTACCTGATTCAATCAACACAAAGACCAAATATAAGGCGGGCATTAGGATATACGGGGTATTAACTTGAGAAAGTACATCAGTAATTTGCAAAATTTATTCAATATATATGGAGTAGTACACTTGCCTTTCCAGGTCCCAATTCGTAGCTCTTTTTCAATCCCGAGTTCAGAAGAGTCTTCAATGTTGTCTCCCATTGCACAGGAGAAGTCACCTAATCATATAATTTGAGTACACATTGCGTTTACGTTTCCAAAAAATGAAAAAACCTAATGGCCATTAAGTACTGCTGCAGAAGTGTTCGTACCTGTCGTGCCAATATCTTCTTGATGGTGTCAGGATGTGAATGGGGTAGCGCGTCAACATTAGATATGACGGGTATGCGTGGTGTCCTGATATCTGTGGCAGCTAATGCGGATTCCAATCTGGAAACTGCCGGTTCCATGAATCTGGTATGAAAAGCACCCGCAACAGCTAGTCGGACCTGAGTCAAGGAGGAAGGATAGCTTAGCGGTTCCTCCCTCTAGGTGCAAGCGTGAGAGGTACACCTGGCAAAACTAACCCAACCCGACCTGAATACTTACCTATAATGACCCGAATCCTAAATGACCTGACCCAACCCAATTCATATAGAGCCAAAATGACCCAACCCGTTTGCCAGATCTACTCAATACCTGAGAGGTACAAAAGAGTAGACAGAAATTACCGTCATACGGGCCTTAAAGGACTTTGCCTTGGCTTCTACAGCTTCAATTCCTTTGAAACCACCGGACACAGCATAATTTCCCTGCATTAGAGCACGGCGATTTCATTTCAGTATTTCACACTTCTCATTTGCACAGAGCATCAACCGTTCAGTTTTCAAAACATCGGTTTCAGATTTCAGAAGGTGTTACTAACCGGGCATAAGAAATTTGCTATTTGAACCCTCTCCTCTTCCGGGACTTCTTCATTTGCAGCATCACACAACAATTGAACTTTCTCTGCGTCAAGCCCTATGATACTGACCATGCCACTCTTTGCAGCATCAGACGCTGCCTATAATGAACCAAATTCATTAGCTCACGATTCAAACCGGACATAGATACCAGCTAGGGTAACGTATTTTACCTGCATAGCTTCACCCCTTAGCTTCACCAACTTAAGCCCGTCCTCAAAGCTTGAAATATAAAAACAAAAACAGGGAAGTAAGCACAACTGTCATGAGCAAATGAGGACATGCAAGAATACATCAGTATTGCGAGGCAACCATGATAACAGACACCGAAAGAAGACAAATACCCCAAAATGTGCTAGTCCCTAAACACATACACTAAAAAAGGACACCGTTAAAATGTGAATTAAAGAAAGAAATCTCAACAAATTTCTTGACACACCTGAAAGCTCCAGCAAATGCTAAAGCAGTGTATTCTCCCAAACTTAGACCACAAGTCACATCCACTGAATCAATTATTTGCTGCCCTCCATCACGCGCACGCAAAATCTCGACAGCAGCTAAGCTCGTCACATATATAGCTGGCTGCAGGTATGTTACATTGTCGTTACCATTGCTGAAGCATCTTTACATAGTAAAGTACTCAATAGTTTCTAGAACAGATACTTTTAATAAAAAGGTCACAATGTCAAGCCATTTATGAATTGTGATATATGATTAGCATCCGATATGATTTCTTTACGCAATGATTGAGGCGTTGATCTGGTAAGAAGGATGCTCCCTCCACCCTATTTTTATTGTCCCCTTTCTATTTTGGGAAGATTCGAGAAAAATAATGGAGGGAAATCATAATGATTTTTTCCCCAAAGTAGAAAGGGGACAGTCAATTAGGGATAAAACAAGACAAGAGGACGATAAAATTGGGATCGAGGGAATGTTTTTTAGCAGTTCCCTTATGAACTACTCCGTATCGCTAATGAATCTCTTGGTAAAGGATTTGAATAGAGCTCCATCAAAGAAGGAAAGTATACACAGACAAATAGAAGAATCACACTTGCCACGACCACACTTTAAAATTACATAAACAGGGTCACCAATACTTCAGGAATTAGTGACTCATTTTGGGTGTACGGGCTTCAATGAGCAGCGAATTTCCAGTAATTAACATGCAGTCTAACAGGACGGGAAGTGCTTACCTGACTTAAGACAGTAGAATCAAGCTTCTCCTTTGGCCCATTGATGCAAATATCAAGAAGATCAAAACTACAGATTTAAAGCCAGATAACTAAGTCAAACACTCTCTTCATGAAAGAATGTGAATAATATTATCCTCAATCAAAGATCACAGCTTAATACTCCGTACGAAGTATATAATAGAATGATTCTGAACACAGTGATCGAAAAAATACTATAAATCAAGGCATACCCAAGAATGTCATTAGCTTTGCTGAACAATGTAGCAGCAGCAGGTACATTCTGGACTTCTGCTCCCATACCCACAGTTTGGGCTCCCTGCAACATATTAATTTATGCTGACCCATTACTTTACAATAAAACAAATCAAAAGTTATACAAGATGAATGTTTTGATTGAGAGTTACGGGCTAAAACATTGAGTAATTGCGAAATATAAGGCTAGAAATGAGAGACACCAACCTGGCCAGGAAAGAGGAAAGCAGAAGTGGGTTGGTACGCAGAGAATAAAGCATCATCAACAAAAGTCTGAGATCCAAGAGAGACACTCATATGAACCTTACAAGCATCCACATTTCTGGGTCGAAATCTAAGATTACCATTATTTAACCCGACAAAGCTAGAAACTTTGGAGCTTATAAGAGAATCTGAGCAGCCCAAAGAAAGCTTCTTGAGTGACAAGGAAGGCGCAACGACTGAGGAACTCATTGTAACAGAGATAACAGTTTCAATACTTGCAAACACTACACCACGTGCTCCACCTAAAGATGTGAAATAAATGTTAAAACGCTAACGGAGATTACTAGGCTTCTTGCAACTTGGTCTTTGTATTGTGACTGAAAAACTCGTCTAATAATCCGTCAAAACACCCTTTACCCTTTGTCCTTGTCTTCTAATTCTACACCAACTAAGCACCTACCCAACTTCCCTTCTTATTATTTTGCCCTTTTTTAACAACTGAAGTAGATTCGGCTGATTTCACATACAATGTTGAATTGATCATCAATATCCCACCTAACATTGACTGATTTCTGAAATCATTCCGAATTTTTTTCACAAATTATTGTGTATAGCATTGGCAACCTTACAAATGAGTTCGAGTCAAACGGGTTTTCAGTACCCGGTTTTAAAACCCCATTTAAACAAAGATGGTCATGAATTGCCATATAAGACTGATTGCCAGTTCTTTAACAACACAATTTGTTTCGATAGTTAAAATTTAAGTAAGACAACCATCAAACTACAACATCATAAACCCAATTTCCCCTAAAAAAAACATCTTAAACCCTACTAAATTTTTCAATCAAATTACAGAAATTAATTCCCAGACCTAACCAAAAACTCCATATACTAAAAACAGAGCTAAAATGGAGGCGAAAAAAAAGAAAGAGTGAAGAAATGCGTAGATGAAATTGGTGATTGAGGGTTGAGTGATTGTGGAATCAATAGAAAATGTAGTAAATTGAATAAGAGGTGACAAACCTGGTGATGCGGTGAGGAGCAATCAAAGGAATAGGAGAACCCGGAGAATTGAGCTTCAGAGCTTTAATGGCGGGCGATACATACAGTATGAAAGTGAAGTGAGAGATACAAATATAATACTACGAAGAAGACATCTGCGAGTGCGGAGTTTTCAAGGAAGACTGAAACGAGG